>JACEVL010000851.1:295000-300000 GCA_020284085.1 Aporrectodea caliginosa | reverse complement strand
CCTCACATTACCTTAACTCACCAAACCTTACCTCACTTTACCCTACTTTACCCCAAAAAGCGTTCATTTTATGTAGTTTTTAAACGTAGACCCCTCTATAGATCTATGTACAATTAGATCAGTTCGTCTATGATCTATCTTAGATGGCTATAACCGCAGATGGCAGCAGCTCAAGAGACGTAAAAAGAAGAATTGAATGCAGGTTAACAAGAATGTGTCAAAATGAACAAAAGATGGAGAAGCAGAGAAAACGCAAAGAAAATCAAGACAAGAATATCAATGAGACGATGACAGAACTCCTTTTCCTGTTTACGGATTATAAATTTATAATGCAATATGAGAAAAGAATGCTCACAACGGAAATGAGCTGGCTGCGGAAAACTGGAAGAATTTTCGACTTAAGAAGATTGGGAATAATGAAAGCAGACAATTCTCCGGTATCAAAACAACTTTTACTGCTAATTCTTTCAGCGAAGACTCCGATGGTTTGGCCAACAAGTGGAGAAAATGCCAGTTGACCGAAGCCCACACACTGCACCATAGAATACATTCAAGAATCGAAGCAAAGAGAAACAAAGGCAGAGGAATACTAATCGCAGATGCTCTGTGGAGACAATACAAATAAGGACAGAACAGGACTTGGACTAACATTAAGAAGAGCACTCGAATTGACAAATGACCGAGATAAATGGAGATAATTCATTCGCACCCATTGACAATGATATTATTTATATATAAGCTAATAAGCGAGCGTCGCTTATTATTATATGCATACATAGGCGTATAGCTACATGGAGGCACGAGGAGCCAGTTGCCTCCTCTTGCTTTCTTTATATACTGGAACTTCTATTGACCAATGACCCCAATGACCAGAAATTTTGTCAATGGTCTGTGAAGTTGCCTCCTCTTGAATTTAAGTCTGGCTACGCTCCTGTATGCATATATATATATATATATTATATATATATGCATGGACAGATATATATATATATATATATGCATGGACAGATATATATATATATATATATATATATATATATATATAGTAAATATATACTGGCTATGTATACTCCAAAATTGGAGTTAATTAGCGGATAATGTGGTTTATTCTGCTATGCGTCTACTTAACTATACTTCTCCGTATGAGCTTTATGAGTCTCTTCCATGACCAGTGATATAATTCATTGCTTATCCTCTTTGTTGCTGTCGACATTTGTTGGTCATTTATTGCGCCCTCTTGCGGCGCTCCATGGAAAGGACCAAACGTGACTCGATGCCAGAGTTGGTCGACAGGTGGCTGAACGCTTCGATGGACAAATCAATGGAGAGAAAAGAGGCGAACAAATGCTCGACAAGTGATGCGTGTCCCTCGGGGCCGTAGATAAAATACGCTGGCTCTAGACCGTAAACAATGGCGAATTACAACCCTATGGCACAATTTTAGGCATGAGTTAACAGCAAAACGCTGTTGTTCAGGAAAGAATGGTTGGCGTTAATTCACTCAGCCTTGAAATTACTGATGTACGGTGAAAGATAATAGACAGACAAGGACTCATATACGGACAGACAGGCAGAGAGAGTTAGGCACACATCCAGACAGGCAGATCTATCCAGACAGATCTATCCAGACAATGAGATAAATAGACAGTTAAATAATTGCAGACAATTCTTTTTTATGGCCTTTACACAGACAGATAGAAAGAAGCAGACAAAGACAGTCAGGCAGACAGACAGACAGAGAAAGATAAATCTCAAGCAGGGGTGGACTGGGCCGCCGGGACACCGGGAAGATTCCCGGTGGGCCGCCAGGACCGGTGATATAATAATTTAATCAATTTAGTACAGATGATACAGGTTTTTTACAAAAAATTGCGGCATCGGTTAACCGGTTTTTAGTTTCGGTTAACCGGTTTGTAAATTAACTGAAAAAGAGCAATGCATACTTACTTACCTACAGTGCTCCGTACAGCCAGCGGCCGCCATGTTAGATAAGAATTTACATCTTCCATTCTACTTCCGGCGTCTTCCACTGAGTTTGTTTTGATAAAATTTCTTTTAAATTTGTTAGTTAGTAATAAGTAATATTAATTAAATAAGATATGTTACGGTTATGAGTGATATAAATCCGAAACGTAAATGTAAAGGTGGTGCGGAGAAAGTAAGAGATAAGAAACTAAAGATTCTTGGTAAAGATGGAGCTAAATGCCGAAATCTAGTCGATTTATTTAAAGCCACTCCAATTCAAACTGAAGACACCAGCTCTCAACAAACACCTTCTGCAAGTAAACAACCCGACAAATTTTGCAAAAAATGTCCTGTTTGCTGCTTTTCTGTACTACATAAATACAGTTTCTATGGGCAAGCATACAAGCATCTCTTTAGTGCATATAAACTTTTATTGACTCTGTCGTCTACCCAAGTAGCTTGTGAGAGATCTTTCTCTAAATTGAAATACATTAAGAATCGCTTGCGAAGCTCATTGTCATCTACACACCTTGAAGCTTTTATGCTTATGTCAACAGAAACCGATGTTTTAAGTGAACTGAATAATGACACAATTATAGATCATGTAGCCGAAATGGCACCCGGCTTAAAGAAGTTGCTAATACTATAAACAGCAATAATACCATCACAGTGAGTCCGAATAAATTGATTTATAACTTGAGTTGACGCATTCTTAATATTTTATATATAATTATAAATTATATATGCGATTTATCGTTTTTTGTTATTGCATAATGTAATTTGTAAAGTGACCCATGACTTTGGAGGTCACTGGCCCTCGGGTATGCATGAAAAAATGCACAAAGAAAATAAAAGTCATGAAGTTAGGGCCGCTTGTTTTTTTCCCGGGCCGCTTGAACTCCCCAGTCCACCCCTGATCTCAAGAGAAGTAATATTCTGCATGGCTAAATTTCTCATCCTGACACATAAAGACTATTAAAACGATTTCAATAAGTTCAGTATAGGTTGATCGATAGATCAATCGATCGATCAAATTATTTATTGAATATGTCTGTCTATCTGTCTATGTCTACCGATCTATCTGTCCATCTGTCTATAAAAATATCTGCCCGTCTATCCATCCATACATCCATCCATCCACCCACCCACCCACCCAATGCCCATCCATCCATTTATGTTTACCTTCCTGCCTAACTCTCTGTCTGTCTGTCTGTCTGTCTCTGTCTGTCTGTCTGTCTGTCTGTCTGTCTGTCTGTCTGTCTGTCTGTCTGTCTGTCTGTCTGTCTGTCTGTCTATAAATTATTTGTTTATTTGCTGTTGAAGTCGTTGGATGTGCCGACCTGGAAGCACCGGAGGGAGGGTGGGTGAAGAGAACGGCAGATTCAGTGACTGTCGGTTGCCATGGACGACCGACCACTTGGCATCTGACGTGCAATGGAGCCACGTGGACAGGAGACATCGGAAGATGCAGAAACCCATCGGGGTCACTGGGTCAGTCAATAACTCGTTGCTAAGCACCCCCCCTTATGCTCTGAGCTCCTACACACATTTACCATCTAAATGCATATTTCCCGGCCCAGTTAACTACACTGGCTATAGGGCGTAAGCTACGTCTCATGCGCCTCTGTTTTAGAGAGCGTGCGGATCGCGGTTCGCCTCCCAATGCTGGCTTATTTTGTGATAAAAATCTCGGCCAAGCACGTGCCCATTCAAATGGGCAGATGCATGTGGTGAAGTATCTCACCCAAACAATTCATTGAAAAATGAGCAGAGTCGAGGCTATAATTGTACGGTCGCTATATAAAAACGGTACATTTACATTTAGAGTAGTTCATGACGTATAATTGACATATGTGATGTGCTCTATCAAAACCAGGCGCATGTCGCAAAATAGAATTTTGAGAAAATGGCCAAAAACGACCTGCTGGATAAAAATTTTGCGTTTTCAGTTTGAATCAAATTCATGTAATATAATTATTACTTTATCCCAAAAAATTATTTAGATGAAAAATTTTGCATTTTAACCTGCTAAAATCGCATTATTGTAGAAGATCCTGAACGAAGGAAATAAAAGCAAAAATTTTAATGCAAATATATCGCCTCCTACAATTGCCATCTAGCGAACGGACGTAGCTTGTTTTACATGCATAGAAAGGTCTGAATGTATATTTTAAGAAGATATTAATGTCATAATTTTGTTTTAAAAACCTGAGTAATCATAGCATAAACTCCAAGACCCCTATAGGCCATTTAGCATAAAAATCTATACAGCGTATACAATGATCGCGCTTTTCTTGATATCGGTGTTCTCATGATGTAACACTTTAAATTAGCATATCTCAGGTTCTACTGAAGATATCTTAATAATTTTTGCATTGTTAGAAACAGGACTTCATGCTGCAAAATAAAATGAAAGAAACTAATTTTCGCAAAAATGCGACATGTGCCTGGTTTTGATGGAGCACCTCACATATATGGTACAGCGCAGACCGGATGCATAGGCAATTACTGAAGTATCGTCAAGGTTAACCTCGACTTCAGTAAGTCTCGTAATATACAGTCTTCGTACGTAGAAATGAAGTGTCTAATTTACTGTCCCAGTTAGCTATAGATTGGTTAAAGCACACGTCCCATGCGCCTCTGTGCACGCGGCCACCGGTTCGCATTCCAGTGGTGGCTTATTTCAGAGAATTAAATCCCCTGCATGCATCCGTTCACGGGGACCTTAAGGGACGTGGCGCCCATTCAGACTTACAGCGGTGGTAAAGGATCTCACCTGATCAATTCATTGGAAATGAACAGGATCGAGGCCATGCGGGCGCTATAGAAGCACTGTACATTTACATTTTACAAATCGATGCTTTGAAAGGTAGGCCTATAGGGTGTCGTTTGGGGACTGTCGTAGCCTCTCCTCTGCCCACTAAAAATCGCTTACATTGGTCCATTCTGATGACGACCACCATGGGCGTATTTAGGGGGTGGTTTAACGGGTTCAAACCCCCCAAATAAGTTTCCGAAATTTTTTTATATGCTTT
>JACEVL010000851.1:170000-287500 GCA_020284085.1 Aporrectodea caliginosa | reverse complement strand
GGTGTCATTTTGGCCACTACTGCACCCAACCATGGGCGTCGAGAGCCAAGGCGGGCCCCGGGGCAAACACTTTTCACGGTCCATCAGGGTCCCTCGTTTTTTCAATTTTATCATTAAGCCCAAGTCTGATGTAAGCCTATAAAAAAAGCTATCAAACCACATTAATTATCATGAATAATAATAAGTGTAATAATAATAACAACAATAATAATAAAAGTAAATGTGAAAATCAATTTCTGGTTTAAAAGGTCCATCTCTGACTCTAATTATAAAGAAATTACAGAAATACGAAAATGTGATAATGTGAATGTGATAAATTATTTTTAAATGACAGTTATCGCATTATAATATCCAATTGCAAGACAATGAGTTGCTGCATTGTCTACATGGACTACAATCACTACATCAACAACTCGCTCTGTACCATGATCATCAACTCCACTTCTACTACTATACTTAGGCCTACTAGTAATGATACTGTCAGCTTGATTTGCTGCATCATTCGCTTTTTATGAAATTGAAAATGCAAGACTTTGAAGGAGCGTCTGTCTCTCGTTTGTAATTCTGACTTTCATTAATCTTTCTTTCCTTAATTGAGCTCCAGATTTCTGATGATAATTTGTGCTCTAATTCATCATCGACTTAATGGTATATAATATCAAATATTGGTAATTTGGTATCAATTATTTATTATGATGACTTCCATCTAGCAGCAAGTTAAAGTATTATTTATTTAAATAATAACTCAAATTTCAATTATTAAATTTTAAAAGATTTTATGCTTGCCAGAAAACCAATATTCAATTCTAGGCTGACTGCTGATGAATCTCCAAATACTGATAAGCAGTGTTTTTACAAATTCAAATGATTCAACTATTATATGACCACAAAAGTTGTGACTTATATAAGTGACTTAGCTAGAATTTACTAGAGGGGTTGTGCAATGCGAAGTGCTAGGCCACGCATACGATTCTGGTGGAGCATATAGGTCTGTATAGGTCTATAGAATTCAATCAGAAATCGAAATTTGTCTGCATCATTTAACTTTGCACCAACAGCTAGTCCAAAATCATTCTGATGAGCGATGACCAACACCTGTTACTGTGCTTACTCCTAATTTCATAAATACTCTGAATGAGCAACTGAGACTGAATTAAGTTTCACAGCTGTTAAATCGTTTTCGTTAACAACATTGCTAATAGAATTATCTGCAGTGCTAACCTCTTCAGTCCCATTGCCACCGTCACATTCGTTATTGTCTTGCTTTTTGGTAAAGGAATTCATTAGATCGGTTCCTCTATAACGCTTCATTACATAGTTAGTAAATTGAAGCATTTAAACTTGAAAATTTAATTTAAATCGTTTTTAATTAAAAGTAAACGAATGGATTAGCGACTGTATTCTGAACTTTAAATCTGCTTTCACAACAGGCCGCGTAAAAGGAACACTGAAGGATGCAGAGAGATATTGAAAGAGACCGACTGCAAGAGAAAAAACGCGCGCGAGAGAGACAATGCTGATATTATTTCAAACAGTCCTCAGCGCAGGAGCTCAGTATAGGCAAGGCAAAGGGTATAAAGCAATGGTTCTGACCTAGATAGGCACAACGGATACACACGTCCGTGGCCCTGTGTAGATATCAGGTATCATGAAGCATTCGTCAAATAGGGCCTACAGACTGCTTTAGGTCAAAACCCACAAATTTCTTCAGTTTGAACAAAAATTTATACATTTTCTGGGCCCCTGCCAGGGCCCTTCCATAGAACCGGGCCCCTGGGCAGCAGCCCCTGACCCCTCTCATCGGCTACTGCACCCAACCAAGGGCGTTACTTTGCCCTACAAAAGTGGGGTGATCAATTCCCTTCTCCCTCCCCTCGCCTTCATCAGCCACAACAAGTTGGACGATGCCACCAACTCATGCAACATAAAACAATACGTGAGTAAGCTAACGTGAATTCAGGCACCTATCCGCATGACGATACTTTTAAGTAGGCCTATAGCCTACGCAAGAATAGGCGGCCAACACTGCTGTTAATTGTCGTTCCTTTAACTATCTTTCTGGATGTATGCCTAAATCTCTCTGTCTCCTTGGCATAATGACATGTGTTCATATAAACCACAGCTATCAAGTTTTTTCTAGGAATCAAATGATCTCTGTTATGCTGACGTTTCCCATAGGAAATTTCACGAACCAGCACCCATCGCTCTGGAACTGGTATATAAATTTGGTTTAATTTCATTCGCAGGAGGCGCCGCAAACAGGCAATCCAGTACGAGAGACGGCTAGAACTTCTAACTCATTATTCGCCAGGTGTCAGCAGCGACACCACTGGCAAGCTGTACGATCCGAAGTCTAGCGCCTGCGATTTCGCCCAAGTCGGACAGTCTCTGATGTACGACTCTGGCTTCGGGACTTACGAGGCTCACGGCTACACGTCGACGCGACCGAGCTGCACTGCTTCGAATTTTAGTGAGCCACAAAATGGCGGTACCCCTTGTGGCAGCAGCAAAATAGCTGAAACGACGACGAACTGTGCCATACACGGCGATCACATGTACGAAAGTCATAACTTCTCTACATAGGTCGGGTCAAGAATGAGGTTAGGTCGGCTGGTCGACGTTTTAGCTAAGCTACTTGGCGGGATCACATACGAAGCGATCTATGTATGGGCGCACAGACATTGATTCATGCATTACGGACGTTTGCAGTAAAAAAAGTATTAGGAGTCTGATCAGAATGTTTAACTTTACCATCGCGAAGAAACAGAACGGCCAAGTGAGAGGGCAATTAAGGGCAGGATTATCTTTGCCAAGATATTGTCACATATACTTCCGTTTATCTCTGAGTTTGACAGTGGATCATAATGTATAAACTGATATTTTACGGAATTGACTTGAGTATACAGCTTATCTGGGAACATAGGCGTAGGAGGCGGGGCGGGCCGCGGGAGAGCAATTAAGCGCCACTTCCCCAAAAAAATATCGGGCATTCCTGTTTTTCTGGCAAGTATAGTCGACGAGGAAAATGCTGAACAAACAATAAATTAGAAGTTCAAGACTCTCTAGCACACCGCGCGATCCCCCGCTCCAACTTGCCCGAATAAAATCTTGCCACCCCCACACCCACCACTGAAATTTCCCCTACGCCTATGTCTGTGAGGACTGATGAGCGCATGGATATTCGAATGGTTCTATGCGCTAGCTTTAACATTGTGTTGTCTGCTCGTACGTTTGTTACTTGCTTGGACGGTTTTGTGCACGATTAAATGACTTCTAATTCGTTTATTTCTATTTTGAAGAGTGAATGCTGAGAATGCAGAGCGAATTTTAACTGTCTTTTACAGCTCTTGATTTAGACTGCAAAACAGCCCAGTTGAGACTTATGAGAAGTTTTTTAGATTTACATGAGCTTATAGTGATATAATATTTTTATGGTCAGCCAGTAAGTAAGTTTATTCTTTAATATAACCAGTTACAAGCATGAGCAATATATGACTATAGTACATTCCAAAAGACGTGAAAACTGAACACTGACTCATGCCATGAAAACCAAAACAAATAGTAGGCCTAACTATAATGTGTAAAGTTTAAATATACATGTGTAAAAATGCTGCATAAGTATCTGGTTGTAAGTAGCTATTGTTACAATAAACTTGTGCATGAGTGCTCTGTTGTCACATCAGTGTCTGATGGTGGCAGATGTTGCTTTGAGAGTTTAGCCATGCAGATATATGGTCATTATAATTTTATATGTAAATTGTTTAAATAATAAGTAGGTTGCTGATTAGGTTTGTTCGAATGCATGTTTGGGAGTCTCATAAACGATCACTTATGGTTAAAGCTGATGTAAAAACAACTATTACCTAAGTTTGCGGTGTTATTTAAGTTTTAACGTTCCACTCCGTCTGCTAATAAATTTATATCTTTGCAGGCATTAGTTTCTTTTGTACTCGCAAGACGGCGTAACTGTATGAAGTGCCAGAATGAAATTGGATCAGTGAATTGATTCTGGCGTCGGTTCAGTGTGAGGATGGTCCTGGATGGTGTTGAAACAGAAACAGCAGCTTTTTGAAAGAAGTAAACAAGGGCGTGGAAAAGCCAATGAAATGTAGCATATTATTAATATAATAATATAGCGCCTTTCCAGATATCTACTCAGAGGCGCCCGTCCCAGTCGCGGTGAAAAAGAGCAGTCATGCGTTTCAGGAAGAAATTATCGGTATAGGCCATGTTGCACAGATCAAGGGAGTATCGTGTAGAGCAGATGGTAGCAGAGTTGGCACAGGACACAGTAATTAGGTTTTGCAGACTACTGACTACTCCTCATATATCCCTTTGGGACAAGCGTTCCCATGTTGCACCCTTATAGGCCTAGAGCACATTTGGGTCCATCGTGAGTGGGCACTATGGCAGCGAGCCTTCCACATACTCAAGCTGCCTTAACCTACGGCAGCGGTTTCCAAACTTCTCTGGGTCGGGACCCACATGTTAACATCTTGACGGTTTCGGTTCCCTCTGTGTAAAATTAAGCATTGTGTATACTAAAATTTGCTTCGAAAATTGGCATCGAAATATGTGCATTTACGTACAACGTTTAGAAATTGGCATATTTAAAGCATTACAAGGAAATGTAGGTAGAAAAAGTCTATAATTTATAGCCAAGTGTTGTTCATCTGAAAAAAACTTTCTTGAAAAAATTTTGCGACCCACTTGCCAGAAATTCGCGACCCACTTTTGGGTTGCGACCCACAGTTTGTGAAACGCTGACCTACGGGGTTCGGTGGATGATAACATCGGATCAACACTCCTTGCGTAGGCTATAATAAGAACTTATTAGTTGATCAGTGTGATTCTCCTTACAGATTTTATTTTATTTATAGTTACAGTTATAGTTAATGGTTTTTATTTTAGTTATAGTTATAGTTATAGTTAGTATTATTTTTTAGTTATAGTTATAGTTATAGTTAATGAATTTTTATTTTAGTTAATTTTAGTTACTACTTAGTAACAATAATTAAGGCTATAAGCAAACTTGTGCGTATTTACACGCTGTTTCACAACTTGCTAAGAGCCTTTGAAGCATGGGTAATATTCCAGCTTCATGAATACACGACTTTCCAAAGTAACTGACAAATTGCATAATAAAAATATCGCATTTTCGTTCTCATTTAGGGTGAACGTGCTAATTACCGTCAGGTACCCAGTTACCGTCATAAGTGAGCGTTTTTAATAAGTTTCTTTTTTGCGATTTTCTGGATTTACATTATTTTTTTAGTCACGAGTTCCTTATTAATCGCTTGATTCAATGTTGTAAAAGTTTTATTGTTATAAGCAGTTACGATTACAGAAAAAAATATAAATCTTCCGCACGTAAAAGAGTGTGATATTTATCCGTTTTCTCGATAACGAACGACTGACAATTTTGACGCTTTTCTTTGTAATTGTTTAGTTGTGATCATCACCGCAACAAACAACGCATACCATAGACTTTTCTCTGCAACATTTTAGTATTTTACGACTAATTTAATGTTATATTCGTGAAATAATATCGATGACGCCAACTAACTTCTGAAAACAAGCAAAAATTAATTACCGTCAGGCTATGACGATAGATTTTTTAGTTACCGGCATGACGAAAGTAGACAAATTTTTAATTACCGTCAGGCTATGACGATAGATTTTTTAGTTACCGGCATGACGAAAGTAGACAATTTTGATACCGTCAGTACACGGATATAGCACAATGATTGTGGCATGGTCAAAAAAACTTGACATTTTTCTTTGTGGTTGGCTTTTCTGAGTACCATCTTGCTAAAAATCTTTAAACTTGATATTCATGAAATGATGGTTTCATCTATTACACTCCTAAATTGTTTAATAACTTCATCATTTATGGACCAAACTTAGTGCAGTTTCTTCTAAGATAATTAAACTATACAGTTTGGTTTCATTATGCCCCATTTTATAAACCCCAAATACATCATCTAACCCATTACCCATTAAACTAAATTTATTCATATAACATCCTCATGATGAAAGTTTTCTAACCAATCTATTAGCGCTTGGGACTTCTCGGTCGTGTGCTCTTGTGACAAACTGTGAAACAAGTCTCCAATGATGAAGTCATGACAAACAGTCAAACTAATCTCCAACATAATGTCAGTGATGAAGTCATGACAGTGAAACAAGTGTGTAACCTAATGTCAGTGATGAAGTCATGACAACAGTGAAACAAGTTTCCAATCATGTAAATGATGAAGTCATGACAAACAGTGAAACAAGTGTGTAATGTAATGTCAGTGATGAAGTCATGACAAACAGTGAAACAAGTTTCCAATCTAATGTCAATGATGAAGTCATGACAAACAGTGAAACAAGTTTCCAATCATGTCAATGATGAAGTCATGACAAACAGTGAAACAAGTGTGTAATGTAATGTCAGTGATGAAGTCATGACAAACAGTGAAACAAGTTTCCAATCTAATGTCAATGATGAAGTCATGACAAACAGTCAGACAAATCTCCAACTTAATGTCAGTGATGAAATCATGACAAACAGTCAGCAAGTCTCCAACCTAATGTCAGTGATGAAGTCATGACAAATAGTGAAACAAATCTCCAATCTAATGTAAGTGATGAAGTCGTGACAAACAGTGAAACAAGTGTGTAATGTAATGTCAGTGATGAAGTCTGACAAACAGTGAAACAAGTTTCCAATCTAATGTCAATGATGAAGTCATGACAAATAGTGAAACAAATCTCCAATCTAATGTAAGTGATGAAGTCGTGACAAACAGTGAAACAAGTGTGTAATGTAATGTCAGTGATGAAGTCATGACAAACAGTGAAACAAGTTTCCAATCTAATGTCAATGATGAAGTCATGACAAATAGTGAAACAAATCTCCAATCTAATGTCAGTGATTAAGTCGTGACAAACAGTGAAACAAGTGTGTAATGTAATGTCAGTGATGAAGTCATGACGAACAGTGACACAAGACTGCAGAGAGGCGGTAAGTCAGCAGAAAAACCACCAAGAACTCACTACAACTGTTCAACCGGCAGGTGCTGGAAAACAGAAGAACTTCGAAGAAAAACTCTGAAATGTTAAGAAGCTTAAGAAGACAGACAGTGTGAGATGTGAAACTCCTTATGTTTAATGTTCTGTCTCTTTTGTGGGGAAACGTTTGAGGAATCCTGGATACAGTGCCAAAATTGCCAAGGTTGGGTGCACAAATTCTGCACTCAACTGGATGATGGAGACTTCTACTTCTATGACAATTGTAAAAAATAGACCTAGCCTACTAACAACACAGAAAATTTCTGTGCTTTGCAATAAAGTCACCCATATAGCCTAGGACCCTAGCTTAGTCGTGGCTCTTTTCTATTTTAAAATTTGTTTTTTTTATCCAAAGTAAACTTACTAATACTGAGGCAAAGGTGAGTTGTGTTGTTGCATAAAAAGTTGTTAATGTTGAACTGTGTTGTTGTATTAAGAGGGGCTGATACTCAGCTGAAAGCCGAGATTCAGTGTTATATTTAAAAACTGATTACATTCAGCATTAGGCTATAGATAGCAGCGTTACATTAAAAACGGTAGTTATGTCAGTGTTGAGCAGAGAGTGCTGTTAGTTATTCTGTCAAAAACTGACATAGGCTATAGGGTTCTATTAGGCTATGTAATTTCTATTAGGCCTATGTCTCCCCTGGACAGATCGTGTATTTTCTAGTCGGGCATTAATTTGTTTTGTGCTTTCGACAAGTTGTTCATTTTTAAGTTTTGAGATAGGCCTACAGCAGAATATGTGCTCTATAATTTTGTTGCTTTTGTTTGCTCACGAAATAAAGCATTTGGGAATAAAACACCCGGCGTCTATTATTGATTTTCGCCATTGTTTTGGACGATATCTAGACGTCGGCACTATGTCAGACTGACGATAACTAGATAGCGTCATCCTCTGACTGGACGATAACTAGATAGCGTCATCCTCTGACTGGACGATAACTAGATAGCGTCATCCTCTGACTGGACGATAACTAGATAGCGTCATCCTCTGACTGGACGATAACTAGATAGCGTCATCCTCTGACTGGACGATAACTAGATAACGTCACCATGGCGATAGATGAAAAATCAAGACGGTAACTGAAAATATGACAAAATTCGGATAAAACTACTTTTTGTAACGCATAAGGTGCAGTCATAAAAACACTTATATTCGTCAACTGAAGATGCGAGCGGGTTTTTAGTCACTGCAAAATTTCAGAGTCACAGGTGACATGTTTATATTTTTAAATCCTTGTCGAACGCTTAAAAATCTCGCTTATGACGGTAAATGGCACTTTCACCCTATGTCGAATCGTCATATTGCACTTCCTACTTTTTATTTTGTATTAACGAAAATAAAGATGAATTTTCGTTATTGTTATTTTCGTTATAGTTATAGTTATAGTTAATGATATTTTTAGTTATAGTTATAGTTATCGTTAACGAAATTATTTTATTTTCGTTAACGAACATTTTCGTTATCGTTATCGTTAACGAGAATCACACTGAAGTTGATGAAAACGTTACGGTAGATCAGTGGTTCCAAACATTTTGCACCAAAGATCGAAACACGCTTTGTATAACTCCCGGGCCCGGCGGTCAAAGCATCTTTCCTACAGTGTTTCCCATAGAATCGTAATCGTAATCTCTAAACTTCTAAAGCGCCACTCGAAAGCCAAGCGCAGCTAGAGCACCAGCTTATTCACGAGCGCTGAATATCCTATAGCTATAGTCTATAAGAGGTATCATCGCTACGAGCAGGAGCGAACAACGACTCCGTTTCCTTCTTTATGACAGGAAATCAATCTTTAGGGAATATAGTCGATAATCTTGAGTGTTGCTTCTGTCCTGCTGGATCGAGATGTCTTCGTCAAAACGAAACTCGCAAGCCTCGGTTTAACCAATAAGCAAAGTATTAAGCGAACGAACTCAACGAAGTCACATAAGACAATCGTAGCCTAACCATGTCTACGTTTTCTCTTTGCCTGAAAACAATCGTAACCATGTCTACGTTTTCTCTTTGTCTGAAGAACAACGTCGAAAACAATCGTAACCATGTCTACGTTTTCTCTTTGTCTGAAGACAATCGTAACCATATCTACGTTTTCTCTTTGTCTGAAGACAATCATAACCATGTCTACGTTTTCTCTTTGTCTGAAGACAATCGTAACCATGCCTACTATGTAAATTCTCTTTGTCTGAAGACAATCGTAACCATGCATAACCATCTATGTTTTCTCTTTGTCTGAAGACAATCATAACCATGTCTACGTTTTCTCTTTGTCTGAAGACAATCGTAACCATGCCTACATGTAAATTCACTTATTAGAAGACAATCGTAACCATGCATATGTGTTTTCTCTTTGTCTGAAGACAATCATAACCATGTCTCAATCGTAACCATGTCTACGTTTTCTCTTTGTCAGGGAAGACAATCGTAACCATGTCTACGTTTTCTCTTTGTCTGAAGACAATCGTAACCATATCTACGTTTTCTCTTTGTCTGAAGACAATCGTAACCATGTCTACGTTTTCTCTTTGTCTGAAGACAATCGTAACCATATGTCTACGTTTTCTATTTGTCTGAAGACAATCATAACCATATCTACGTTTTCTCTTTGTCTGAAGACAATCGTAACCATATCTACGTTTTCTCTTTGTCTGAAGACAATCGTAACCATATCTACGTTTTCTCTTTGTCTGAAGACAATCGTAACCATGTTTTATCTCTACGTTTTCTTTTCTTTTGTCTGAAGAAGACAATCGTAACCATGCCTACATGTTCCACTTATTAGAAGACAATCGTAACCATGCATATCTACGTTTTCTCTTTGTCTGAAGACAATCGTAACCATTCTCTTTTCTTAACCATGTAACCATGCATATCTACGAAGACAATCGTAACCATGCCTACGTTTTCTCTTTGTCTGAAGACAATCATAACCATAATCGTCTACGTTTTCTCTTTGTCTGAAGACAATCGTAACCATATATATGTTTTCTATTTGTCTGAAGACAATCGTAACCATGTCTACGTTCTCTACGTTTTCTCTGAAGACAATCGTAACCATATCTACGTTTTCTCTTTGTCTGAAGACAATCATAACCATGTCTACGTTTTCTCTTTGTCTGAAGACAATCGTATCCATGCCTACATGTAAATTCACTTATTAGAAGACAATCGTAACCATGCATATCTATGTTTCGTTTTCTCTCACTGTATGAAGACAATCGTACAATACATGTTTAGACAATTATATCCTTTAAATGCTATAACCATGTCTACGTTTTCTCTTTGTCTGAAGACAACCGTAACCACGCCTAAATATAAATTCACTTATTGAGAAGACAATCGTAACCAGTTTCTTGACTCACTTTGCGGACTTTGTACTGAAAACAATCGGAACCATGCCCACATTTAAATTCACTTATTAGAAGACAATCGTAACCAATGAGCACTATTGCCTGATCACTTCATTGAAAAATGTGCAGGGTCGAGGCGATATATAAAATCGAGTAACCTACATTTATATTTACAATACATTTACAATCGGTCCGTAGAGCACAACGAACGTTCGAAGCGAGGTAGCAGATAAAAGTTCGCGCATAAAGTCAGAGAGATATTTAGGAGCAAGGCCTAACTGAGATTCGGACACCAGAAAGAGTATCTTATAGCAAATCTTGTCATGCTTGTCGCTATGGAATATATATAGGGCCTACTGAGTAGGCAGCACTGTAGGCTACATGGACTGACGCTACAGAAGTTATAAGATTATCGTAGAAACCGAAGGACATTCTTTGAGAGCAAGAATACGTCACAAGATCTCCGCGCACCAATCGACCAAAGCACTAATGCCAGAGTAAGAACATGCTAAAAGACACAATACATTATGCAGTCTATGTATCTACCACCTCAAATTCGGGTGTATAAACGTTTGTTTCATTTCTTATTATTTGTACAATGGATTCCATAAAATTATATTATATAAGGCGACGGCGTGTGGGACTATTTCTCGGCGCGGATGCGTCGGCGGTAGAGACGGTCGGTTGCCGTAGGAATGAACGTCATAGCCACCGTAACTTTGGCGACTGTTACTACTCGACAACAATATTTACGAGGTTACTCTTTATTTTCTTCCGTTTTTCACTCATAGTCCCACAAAAATGTTAAAATGGTCTTCGATTTGATCGAGCTATACCAATCTATTTGGCGATTATAACGTTTTAATATGAGGCACGATTGATTTAAAGACCGGATTTGTCCCATTTTCTGTTGATAAGAATGGTGATGGGTCCGTCTAAATACCGTGATTCGTTTTCTAACATCTAAAACGAAATGCTGCTGGGTTGCAATTCAGAATGTCTTAATTAACAGTAGAATCTGCTTGCAATTTTTGGACAACTTAACGACATAGATGACTTAGATACGATGCTGTTCCGATTGGTTACAATATGGCTGCCTATTGGAATGTGATAATCACGTGTGCTGTGGTGTTGGTCGGTGTATACGTCGCCAAGCGCGCCGTTGGTGAATATTGATTAAATTAGGGCATTTGTGCCTATCCACTGTCCAGAAAAAGAGGAGAGCCACCAGCTTACACCAACATTGTATCAAAATAAAATATCAATCCCAGTTTGCAAACTCCAGGTTTCGTTAGTTTTGGTGCTGGGTTAATGTTTTTAGATCTGTACCTGACGTATTGTGGAGTAAATCATAACTTATGGTTTGTTCCTGGATGGAAAACTAGGTATGATGGAACATGCCAATTCCCGTGAAGGTCCAGTTTTTTATCGACTGTGTCAGATCTGAGTGTTAGGACAAAATTTGTTATTTGATGCCAATACAACTCTTGTCTGCTCCTTGAGGCTGACGTTGCTCGACTATTGTAATTTAGTCCGAACAAACCGGCGTAATTTTCAGCAGGCGTTAGTAGTCATGACTTGCAACCCCAGATTGTGACATCACAAAACCCTACACCCTTGTTTCAACTATCTAATTCAATACCTTGATGGTCTCTTGCTGTCATATGATGATGTGAGCACTTTGTGCTTTCTGTAGAATGGACCATCCTTGTGACACAATCTTACATCTTACACTCAAACTGTGCACTGTTCTATCACAAACAGCTCATTAAATATTTTCAACCTTTCTAAGTTGCACTTTTTAAATCTGCCAGAGACCGTACAGAAATTATTCGTGCTATTGTGCCTGAATTACAGTTTTAAGTTAGTACATTACTAAGATTAAACAAAATTAAACAATGTTTTGTGCAAAAACAAGACTTGGCTAAAACAAGAGTTCCCCACATTTATGCATAATTATAAAGCTGATTATTTTTCTTTTCATTTTCTTTGAGTTATTGAAGTTGCAATTTAAACAAATTAATGTCTTGGTAAATAGTCTGATTGAAGAGTGAATCTGATACGCTGTTAATGATATTTAATTTTCAGGGATTGGAGCCTGAGCATTAAATTATTTCTCCATATAGATGGCGACACATCAGACTTATGTTTCGGCAGGCCAGCCTGTTCGAATTGTTGGAACTCTCCAGGTAATTCTGAAGTTTAGATCATTATTACCTGATTTTTGTCATCCACTTAATAGCCCGATGAATTTTATTTACTATGTATGTATGTATGTATGAGCACTTGTTATGGCGCCCCTTCAAGATTTCTACTCAGAGGCGCTCCCGACTAATAATCCTATAAAAAATGTCTTGCAACCTAGACAATTTAGACAGTAGAATAGTTTTTGCACTATTTATAAATTATTTTCTTGAAGTTAGGCTGGTGATTTGACAGTTTACTGGATTCAACATAACTTTCTCTAAACTGTATTCGGACAGATAATAGATTACAATGTTCAGGTATCTGGTTGTGTGAAGTGTTCTCATTCAGGTCCTTAGTGGTTTCTAAGTCCTACAACTACAGAGGTGCATTTAATTGCTATAGAGATTATTCAGAATCTAGTTTGTAATTTGATTGTAAATGTAATTATGACAATTTATATAGCATCATTGGTAGCAAGCTACTGCTAGGATGCTTTACAAAACTGTCTACTGTCAGCGCAAATGTTAACGCTTGTTCTTACATAATAAGTGCATTTGTAACTGTTTTTCTTTTGTGACACATAGTTTCTTATAAAAACTGCCACTGCAAAGAATGTCAAGTTGGTGCACCAACTATCCTCGATGTTAAACCAAAATTTTTATGAGATGTTAGGGGACACCTAATATTTACATAAATGTTATTCACGTGTAAACCAAAATATGGTTAGCAATTGGTATGATAAAGGATATACTTACTTACTTAAAATTTCCAGATGGCACTTTTTTGTTTATTACATGGCTTGGGTTTTGTTATGAAGCAGGAGTTGGGACAAGGCCTCCGAGCAGTGCCACAAAACGGGATGTCTCACGTCACCATGCAGAAGCCTGTCCTTACAGTTAAGCAACAAGTGAATGCTGTTTCAAAGTCCAGTTCACAGTCTGGACCACAATACATTGTCACCAGTAAGTAGAATTACTGTCAATTTTCGAATCAGCCTCAGTATGTGCTTCAAGATTTTCAACATACATTTTCCTAAACTGTATTCGTAGGCAAAATTATAGGATTGTGTCTAATATGCTTCGCTGAAATATAAGCAACATGCATAAGAATTACATAATTCTTAAAAAATAAAATCAATTCATATTTTAATTTACTTCTAATGGTAATAATATTTATTAACAGTACAATTTATGAAGGCTAGTGATGCTAATATTATATTAATTCTTGGAATGGACACGTCACACGTTACTGTGTTTATGGTATTATTGCTGTGTAACGAGTGATGCACATTTAATTTTATTAATTTTTTGAAGAGATTTTGTACACACTTTTGGCTTTGCTTATCACCAGAGCTTCCTATTACAGTTGCTGGGGAACGAAATGGAAGTCAGAATGTCTATTCCATTCAACAGAGTAGTCCGATGCCCTCAGTACACCATTCTGCTCAGTTTGTTAATCAACTGGCACAACAAACTGTTTACCAGACTACTAGCTTGGATATGTAAGTCATTGTTGTATAACTGTTACACACTGATTTGTAACGTGCACGGTTATAGAAAAGCTTGACAGGCACGTGCAGCATTATAGTTAATCTCTCATGTCCTTGTCTTATGGTAAGGATACAACACAAAAGCCTAATTTGTTCTAGGGTGTTTTGATAGATGATTCTACTAAGCATGTGTTTAAAGAAATGCTTAAACTTGTGTTGAAAACAGTTACTTAATGTTTAACTGTTTTGTAACAAATGTTAAGTGGAAAATGTAGACATGACTTTGAGGAAAAGCTACTACTGATAAGACCAACATGGCAGGTGCTACTAAACAACCTCACAAGGCACCTTCATGCATCAGAAATTAAACAGTTGCGAGACGCATCAGAATTTAAATGGCTACAGCAGTTTTATGCGACATGGTAGCCGTTTGGTTAAAGTAGTAACATCGAGAGTATGGGTTTGAGCCTCCCATGAGATGGTTGCTGTGTAGCGACCTTGAGCAAGTCTGTAACTCACAATTGCACCATGCCCTCTATTGGTGCTTGCTCATTAGATAGTGGCACTTAATAAATGCGCAATACTATTAATAATTTCAAGCAGTACGCATAATCTTACACTCTGCTGTTTGAACATATTGATTCTAAGCAATACAGCAGTTTGCCTCTGAGTATCTGTATTAATCTCTCTCAATAGCAATATATGATGTCTAACATTATAAGGTTAGTTTATTAGATGATTTGTTTTCGTAGGTCACATGCTGAAGAATCTGATGATTATTATGAACAAGTAGTGACCGCTGTAAGTTTTCTCTAATCTATTTTTAGGAGTTGTTTAAGACTGTCATCTATAATTTATTATTGTTATAT
The DNA here is from genome assembly GCA_020284085.1 of Aporrectodea caliginosa. NCBI lineage: Eukaryota > Metazoa > Annelida > Clitellata > Crassiclitellata > Lumbricidae > Aporrectodea > Aporrectodea caliginosa. Next base: position 272,545 of record JACEVL010000851.1, on the reverse strand, counting down.
TCGTTTATTGGTTCCAAAACAGACAGACACACCGCTATCTGGTACATTGAATATGTAAAGATTTTAAATGATTACATTGTTTGACTGGGCAATGTCTTAGGTTGAACACAAAGATACAGCACGGGGTTTGAAATGAGTATTGCCGTTACTTAAAATGTATGAAATTTAGGGAGGTAATTATTTAGCAGGGCAATGTCTTGGACTGTATTAAAGGTGAGTTTCTGTATTAGGCACGAGGGATGAAATGTCTATCATCTTTGGCATTCAGGATCAAGACTACGACATGTAAAATGATTGGTGCTCAGTAATTAAAACCAAAATATAGTATGATTATCATGCTCATTATAGTCTTTGTCAACAGCGTTATTATTATGTGTGTGTCTGTATGTATGTAGGCATTTATATAGCACCTTTACAAAGCTGTGTTTGTTTGGTTTGATTCTACTTAACAGAAACTCTAAAAGGGACTGGAAAACAACTGAAAGCGATTGTCTTAAATTTTATGCTGCTTTCTTTTTTGTACAGGGACCAGGAGGTATATCTCAAATGTCTAGTCATGTTGTTTCCCACCAAGGAACATCCTTCGTTGTACATGGAATGGGCATCGGGTCTGAGAATCACATGCTGTCCGCTACTCCCCGTGCATCTCCAGTTACTGTAAGTTTTCCGCTCAGTCATGCTAATTATTCTGGTAAAGTAAGATAGATTACTAGCAGATTTATGAAATCTTTGGTCAGTGATGAAGCAGTCCTGGGATTGTAACATAGTTAAGCTGCAGTAACATGAAAAACAGCATAATAGCTTCAGAGTTTTACTTCATTTGGCAGTGATTGATAACAATGTGTCTGTGTCACGTAAAACTCAGAGACTTGACTTCTCTGTAACTTTTTGGTTACTATCTTCCATAAATTTAGTGAGTTTCACTACCAGTACCAGTTTATTCTTCAAAATAAGTATGGGAGTGGAACATTATTGAATGACTCGACGTTCTCATTGATTTACCTGCATTGAACATGTTCAAAGACAAGTAAAGCACTAACTAATGCATTCATTTTTAACAGGTTTTGTAAAAGGTGCTATAGATATAAATATTGAGATACATGCGGGTGCATGTCTCTCCGATTTCTGGGATCTGACTGGACTTCTCGAAAGGATTGAAATTAAATGGATGACAGTTGACCTTTGAAATGACCATGACGAAAGTGTTGCAGAAGACATTAGAGTTGAATTTGGTTAATTGTATTGGTGTTACACATTCATTATTCTGCAGTATCTTGGAAGGTTACAGTTACTTTCATTCATATTAATTGAATTCTTTGTAGAATACCTGTGTCTCTTCTGCAGTGTAGAATCCTCTGACACCGTAATTGCTTACGTTAATGGACTGATCTGCTTCTTTCTTTGTAGGTTCAGTGGTTGTTGGATAACTATGAAGAGGCTCGTGGTGTTAGTCTTCCACGTAGCACTGTCTATTGTCACTACCATCAGCACTGTGCAGCAGAAAACATAGAACCAATGAACGCAGCTTCATTTGGAAAACTCATTCGATCTGTCTTTCCAAATATTCAAACGAGACGTCTTGGAACACGGTACGCAAATTTTGACTGTTTAAGACCGATGCCTGTGATGTGTTTGCTGTGGAAATACTAAAACTTTTGTCATGCTATGCTAAACGAGCAGTGTGTAATAAATTTTGTTTTAGTTACGTTATTGATCTGTACTGCTTATTTAATGCTAAATGAAAGCTGAAAAAAGCATCAGTTGAGCATTAAGTTAAGCTTTACTCATTTATAATTGAATGCGTCAGACCATGTTTCTCAGCTCTCATTTATCAAAGATGAGTCGACTTCTGTCATGGCTATGTCCTAGTCCAGAGAGGAACGCAGCCACGACAGAAGGCAACCATTACACTCGGCCCAACATAGAAGTTTTGCTTTAATCGTCTCGTCTCTCTGGAATAAGCTGCCTTACAACCTGTGATTTGACCTTTCTTTGCCTTTTGTCATAAGCACTTGAAAACAATTCTTTTCAATCATTGTTTTGTGTTGTCAGGTCGTGCTAGTGCCATTTAAATGTGTGCTTGTCTTTTCAGCGGTAACTCAAAATACCATTACGATGGTGTTCAAATCAAACAATCTTCAGTTCTATCAAGAGCACCAGTCTACAATAATACGTCATACCATTATGCCTATTCAAATGAAACGTAAGTAAATAATATCATTTTCAGCATTTTTTTATATTTGCATGTCATTATTATGGTTATTTATCAAACTTTTATTTAATACTTGTAAGTTTTTTTATCACATATGAAAGTATAATATTAGGCATGAGGGGCTTGGAAAATATTTCTTTTGTCCAGACTTCTGTAACAAGCCTTGATTTAAGCCTGAAATTATAGAACAAACTCTTGGTTCATAAATGACATTTAACAATTAATTTCTAAGCAAGAGTGCTTCAGGATTATGATCTTCTGTTACTGAAATTCTAATTATGATTATATAGTACAGGGATGGCAAACCTATGGCACGTGTGCCCAAAGTGGCACGCGCTCAAATTTTTCAGGCACGTGGAATTTGGAGCGTCCTCAAAAATTTCAACTGAGACATACAAAATCACTGTAAGAATCTTATTTTCTTTTATGAAAGATTTCATTGTAACACCATTCTAAAACCGTCTTAATGAAAAATGTCTTTTCATTCATTTTTAGTTATGCTTTGTCAATTAAAACCTAAATGAGAAAAACAATTATATGCTGCACAAATTCTGAGGGGCAGGCGACGGTATTTTTAAAAATGTTTTAGCGGCATTTTGGCACGCACCTTTAAAAGGTTTCGCCATCCCTGATAGTGTACTTTAATTCACAGTCCTTACAGCTCGGTATGTCGCAGTGTCACTCAGTGATATGGATACAATGGATTAGGGAACAACCGGAAATCGCTTCGGCCATTTGCCCCGGCCGGATATCGGGTTTTTCGGAACTATTCGCCTCGGCAAATAATACCCACGCAAATACGTACAATTGTGATATGATGAATGATGATAGTATTAATATTTATTATTTAATAATTATTAGTTATTACCATGTAGTACATGTACCATTACTTCAGTTTATTTCTTCTAGTCCACTTCTAGGGCTTGAACATTCTATCTTTCTTAGTTAAATTAATTTTATTTCCATTTTTATTTGAGTTTTGTAACTTTTGTTTCGACTTGAAGCAATTTTTTTTATTGACAAAAAGTCACAAAATACACTAATAGAGACTTACAGTCGCTGTCTCTATCATGTAAAAAACGGTACTCGGTTCGTACCCGGATCCGGCAAATAGTACATCCAAATACTCGGATTTGCTACCCGGTAGAAAATGTCTACCCGGTTGTTCCCTACAATGGATGGAGTGTCACAGTTTTAAGTCTTCTAATGAGTCAATCAATTAAAAGTTGTTGAATGCTTGCATTTTAATGTGATGGACTAACGCAGATTAGATTAGAGCTTGCTTGATTATAATTTTCATGTGGTTCTATGTGACTTGTCTTTCAGGTTCAAACAGGAAGTTAGCCAACAGGTAGTTGATGCCTCTAACAGCAACCAGGCCAATCATTTGGTGACGCAACCAGCCGTTTCACATAAGCACCAGCAGTTCCTGGGGGATGCCTCAGCTGCTATACCAAACTTTGGTCACATCGATTTAGGATTGGAATCGTTACCGGATGGCGTTACTACCGAGTGCCTTGCCGCTTATGAAAATTTGTACCTTCAAAACTGTGAGGTATGCCCCATTGTTTGGATAATTTCCTTGGCAAAATTATTGAAAATCTTAAAAGATTGCTTGTTGTGTTTAAAACTTTGGTTAAAATTCTGTTTATTTGATTTGATTTATTAGTATGAACCTTATGACAAAGGGTTTGTGAGCATGTTATCTGTTTTGAAAGTGATGATGAAGAATTTATTCGACAGAAAAAAATTAAGACAGGCGCTTATTCCAGTGATGTCAACAATGTTGTCAAAATTTTAGTAAAATACAACCTGGGTACCTGAGCCCATTTGCTGCCGGTTCTTTTTAACACGTAAAAGTATTGCCTGGAAATGGCCAGATATCAGGGATTGAATTCATAGCCAGGCACAACGTTTTGTCTGGGCGCGGATACTCATGGACAGTCATACACGAAATATTGAGAATTGTATGGAAGAAAAAGCAGGCATTTCATGTTGAAAGGTGTCTTTGTCAATTCTTAAAGAGACCGATGTCTGTTCTTTTCCAGACAATTCTGCATTGTGTTGTAAATCTCGAGTTTCAGAAGATCGGAGTCCTTTGGTCATGTTTCTGGAGGACAGTAGAGAGGTTGGTGAGGAGCTTTTTGATAGTATACATTGTCTTGTGTCATCATTCAGCAGAATGGCTGAGGTTACAACAATTGCAGCTTATTTTTCCTAAGTCAGAAATAGAAAGATCTAGTTACACTGGCTACCATAATCACTGTGGGTCGAGTTCTTAATCAACAGATTGTCTGAAATCATGCAGATGGTGATGGAGGTTAACTTGGGGCTCTGTGTTCCTTGTCTATTGTGAGTAAGCTCTAAACCAAGAAATTTTAAAGTGTACTGTGTGAACTAAGGAACACTGGGTCAATATAGTTAAGCTTCTCAAAAAATAAACTTTTACTGCACCTGGTTTGTGACCAGAGTGAAGTTATGTAAAACCCTTGCTCACTAGTACTTGAAGGCCAATTTCACCCTTGACCCATTCTTTACTTAGGGAGAACAATTGACTAGAAATGAAGAGACAAACAACAAAAGAAGGATGAGGGACTGAATTAGTTTACCAGTTATATAAATTTGCTGAAATAAATAAAATAAATAAAGTTATTACTATTCAGTGATATTTTGCTGTGACATCACGAAAGCAACTTTTTGATTGGATGCTAATCATACAGCAGTATAATACCAACTGTGTTTAGAAAATATGCAGCTTCGTGAGATAGAGCATTGAAAATATTGCCTCATATCTATAAAACAGCTACTTCAAACTGGTAGCCTTTTTGTCTATTGATGATAGAGCAAACATTCCACTGAAGAAATTGATCCCAAACTCAATTTGTAAAAAATCTTGTTAGAGCAATAAAATACTCGGGAGGCGTTATGTTGAGTATTCAGTTTTGTTGGTTTTCTGTGGTTTACAATCATGTACCTGTGTTATTCTTGCAGTGAAGAGAATGATGTGGAATTGGAGAGTATTTTGCCAAAGGCTGTCCTCTACAAGGTGGCTGCCATGCCTTGTGTCATAAGTTACACACGGGTATCGGATTTGGCCTTCTACCAGGCGCTTATTGAAGTCCTCATACCTGACGTACTTCGACCTATTCCAGGTGAGCCCCAGCTGATCTAACCATGGTCATTGTTGCAATTGACCTTTTTATCTAATTATTAACACCACTCCATTTAAGCTGTTTTAATTTTGTCTCGTTCTGTGTTGCATTTAACTCATTTCTACTCCTGGTTTAAGTTTATAATTTGTAGCTGTTTTCTAGCTGTCAAATTTGCTCCTTTCAGATCTGAACAACAGTTGGAATGCTTTTATTTTCACATTTGAAAATACGAGTGCTTTTGAAGTTTAAAGTCTGCAATCTCTTTGTGTCGATATATGTAGCTGCATTGGTAAAAGGTTATCTTGTTGAAGCTGGTGTACAATTATTTATGCATAAAGTCTAAATGATTTTCATTTTTATTTCATACGCTTTCATGTTTTTTGTTTTCTAGGTTCACTTACTCAGGTCATTCGTAACTTTGCAAAAAATCTTGAATCTTCTCTTCGGTCCAGTATGCAGGACGTTCCAGTTGCCATGATAGATGCTAAGGTATGTGTGCTATGTTGTCAAACTTAGGCTGAGTTTAAGCTAACCGTAAGCTAAATGATGCCTTTTGTGTTAGGTCAGAGGCTTAGCAATGTGATGTGGGGATCACTGGATGTTTGTTTGAACTTGCCTGAAGGCAGGCACCCAAACAAGAAATGGCCGAAATGATTTAAAATCCAGCAGTTTTGCTGGCAATGACTTGATATAATATATGGTGCATCAAATTCTGCTTGTTGGAGAGTCATATTACCTTGCCCTGGTCTGTTAGCTGTTAGGCTATGTATTTTTGATCTGTATTTCATATTTACACAGTTGTTTCTTCACAGCTCTTCATTTTTAAATCTAATTGTTGAGTTACCTGTATTATTTGAAGTTGTTGAATTGCTTTATGTAATTGATTTATTTTCTAGGTTGGTGCTGTTGCAACTTTTGTTGAGCTGCTTCGCTTTTATACATCTCTCAATCATGAGGCTCAGGCATCTCGATCAGTGCTCCAGAATGCAGACCAGGTCAATCAAATGCTGACAGACCTCAATCGAATCAATTTTGACAACATTCAGGTAAATATGTTTTCGATATAGCAACCAATATAATTACGTTGTGAGTCATTGTTTTGGATTCCTAGCGCGTGTTCAAGTCTTGTTGCAGATGCTATCGTGAAATGTGGACTACATATAGAGATAATCCTTCAGTAATGAAGAAGTTATAGCAGTTGGTGTCAGTATTGTTTAGTTAGCATTTTTTCAGACTGCTTACTGTAAATTTGTTTATATTATGTCTTTTGGTCTGCTTATGCAAATTCATAATTATGGTTATATTGAAAAACAATGGTTTTGCTTTATGTTCTTCATAGTATTTAAAGAGTCGTGTCGATTTCACAGGATGAGCTGTGGTCGTAGAGGTGAAAAGCCAATGCAATAGTCGCTCGGTCACTGTGCCCCCTCCCTTCGGCTCGATGTGCCATACATGTCATAACTATGTGACTTCATTATTCTAGTACTTATAATAAGTAATGTTTGGCTTCAACAATATTTCATATCAGTAGTCAGCCATTTCTCGTGGCAGTAGCTGATTGACTGTTAACCATAACTGATGTTCATTGTTGTTTTGTAGGGTCATGTGAAGTGGGTTTGTTGCTGTAGTGACACCGTCATTCAGGAAATTGAGACGAGCGTCAAAAAGAACCTCAGTGAACAGATTTCCTTGGAGCAGTGGGCCGAGTGGCTGGAAGAAGTCATCAGTAAATTTCTTCGTCCGTGCGAGGGCTTGCCAGATTTTGCAGATGCGGCACGCAGTTTCCTTCTCAAGTGGTCTTACTACTGGTGAGCATGTCCATCAAATCAAGTAAATTCTTTAGCTTCTTGTTTTGGCGAGAGGAATTAGTTTTCTATGCATTTTAGTAGATGCTCGTCGTTAAAGTATTAAATGGCATTCATTGTGTGTTTATATACTTTCTATCAGACGTCAGCCATAGTTGATAGGTCCTTAATATGTAAATTATTTAATTTATGGATGCATAAATTAAATAAATATGTACATACATATGTAAATGCTTACATACATATGTTGTCTTTGATTGTGGCTGAATTGAATCAATGTTGAATAAATTGGCTTACTTGATAGATGTCTGAGTGTTTCACTGGGTATTTTAAGTAATGTCATTGTGATGAAACTATAAACAGTTTATAGGTGTGGTGACAAGGTTATAGTTGGATGTTTTGGTTGTTGTAGTGCTGCTGTTGTTCATGACTTGACTCTGCGTAGTGCTCCCAGTTTCGGTTCGTTTCACCTTATTCGTATGCTCTTTGATGATTACATGAGATACCTAGCAGCCCACAAGACGGCAGCTGCGACCAACAAGCATCCGATAGCAGTCTGGGACAGTAACAAGGTCAGCAATCATGAACAGAACTTTTCATTAATTTAAACTATTATGTTGATGACAAATGCATCTTCACTTAAGTTTCGGTTAGTAATTTCTGAACAAACTGGTTTCAACAGCTCAGTGCTAACCACTTAGCCATGAGGGTATAAAATTGTGGACGATGAAATTTATCTGTGTATTTATGTACCGTAAATAACTTTAGCATAAGTTGTAACCTTGTTGAAAAATTTTAAAGTGTTAAGGGTACAACTTATATTTAGGTCAAGGCAAAACTTCATGTGTCTACCAACTCGGTAATGGATGAATGTGTCTGCTAACAAATGATAATTTACCTCATCAAGTTGCAAATAAATAATTCCTTACGAGGTACATGCAGATTAAAACAATTTATTTGATACAAATTTCCTTTGTAAAGAAATTTAAAGTTTCTTCCAAAAATCAAGCATTAATTTTGTTTAAAGTTTTCTATGAACAATTACAATCTGTCCACGAAATTTACCTTATTCCTACTTCTTTAAGGCATCTTCACAAGATAAGGTCTCCGCGCCAAAATTATAGCGCATCATTTTCATGGTGTGGTATATGCAATACAATAAAGAAGGCCAGCTCATATGGTGGTCGTTTGTGATATTTGAATGATTGGTGATTGCATTTGATGTCAGATCTGCATATTGCCTGAAAGATATCCATGCAAATGCCAATTACATTGTCTGTTTATCCAGCTTGTCTAGAAACAAGTATGTTGGCCATGTTTATCCCAGCCTGTGGGATGTGGAATCATTTTCTTACAACTTTCTGTCTTCCTTAATTATTTTGTGTCTTTGTTTATCATTACAGCAGGGTGGAATCAAAGTGCCACCTTTAGATGAACCTGCGATGTCGTTTGACTTCAGTCATGTGCCTGCAGAGACAGAGGAGACGCTTTTGACTGTGATAAAGTCGGAGCCTGTGTTGCTCACATCAGATGCGTCTGAATCATTAACGGTAATCCCATCGTTAGCAACATCTGTCTCGTCATCATCAGATCCATTGCATTCGACTTCAGAGCCTCAGTCAGATTCAGTGCCTTTTAATTCTGCAAAGACTGTTGCTGAAACAACGAATGGCACCAGCTCTGCTGTACGTCCTAGTACAAGGATTTTTGTGCTTCCTGTTAAACGCTCATCCACGAACAATATCAACCTCATGACGAAACGCGTCTGCATGAACTGACCACGAATTCTTAAAAACACGTCTGTAAATCAGAGATCCATGACACTAGAACTCCTGCAGCTCTATCCAGTGGCGTAACGAAGGGGCAGAAGGGGCAACCGCCCCCGGGCGCAGCAGAATGGTGGCGCAAAATTGCTTTCAGTGGTACACAGTACTATGACAAGAACGATTAAAAGTCAACCAGAAAATTAAAAGGGGCGCAGTCATCAACTCTTGCCCCTGGGTGCCGAAACCCTTCGTTACGCCGCTGGTTCTGCCAATCATCGTTCTCTTAAATTCTTGAAAAACTTGGCTGCCAGTCAATGAATCCTGCTGTTGTAAATGTTTCAGACGTTTAGCTGCACGTGTTTACGTTAGGGAAAACTATTATACTGCTGATCTAGTATTTTCAATAAAATGACTTCCGGCAATTAATTTCCAATTGTTGACCGTTTTTGTAAAGTGGACGTGATTATTTTGTATGATAGGCATTTTGAAGACGTGTACATTTGAACATTTGGGGTTTTATAGAATTCAGCCACAGCTATTTATGAAGATGTGGAGATTTACGAAGTTTCGTTTGTTGTGCTGTTGATTTTATACTTTGTGCAAAATGGCACTAGCAAATGATATCACTGCAGAGCAACTAGTTTTCTGTTGTGTTTCACATTTGCTTCTGCTAGTGACAGAAGTGTTACTGCTCATTGGCACAATGGATATCACTACACAACAGACTAGTGCACAACACTTTTAGTTTCCGAATGATATTTGTTGTTAGTTGCAAAGCTGATTTATATGCTTTTATACCAGTGTGACCAGTTTTGCTGATGTCAGTGAGGTTTTAGACTATCAAAAATTTTCCTATGACTGCCCGATGTGATTCGAGGTACTAGGTATTTTGTTGAGAGGGACTTTTATATCTCTATCGTCCAAATTCCTGCTGCCGTTTACCTGGTCAAGCCTCTGCATAAATTGGAAGAGAGACAAGTTGTGAGATATGCCAACTATTTGCTTGAAACTCATTTAACTATACAAGCATGAGCATTTTCACATGAGATTTACCACTCATCAATTTTTAGAAGACCGGTGTACATAGTCACTAAGTAAGTAAGTGACAGCGCTCAGACATGTAATGGCTGTGTGTGGTCTGTTAGTTCCCTGGCGTAATTTTACTCTGTTAGGTTTTGTTGCTCAACTAGTCAACTTGTAAAGTAACAGTTGTCTGGAGGTTGTTATTATTTAGGCTGAAAATCGTACATAGTAGAACTGTGCCTTTGAGGGCTTGAACTGATGCATAATAAATAACTGATTATGTTAACTTATATTTGCTTCATGGATAGCATGTATGTATGTATTATCATGGCCAACAAGACAATAATAATTATTATTAATAGATGTAGTATTTTTATTGTTGTTATTATTTCTGTTCAGTGATGCGAGTTCAATGAATCCATAATGACAATTATTTTTGCCCTATGTGCCCCTGCAGAGAGCCTTAACTTAGGTTGATTTAGAACAATGGTGGATTTACTAAAGCTCTCAAATTACAAATGAGGTCATGGCATTGGTCGACACGTTCCAGAGGGCAGCAAAACATAGAAATTTAACATTGAATTTAATTTGAAACTGCAAGCAACACAATAATAAATAAAATTATAATGGTATTGGATAAAGTTAAAAACTTTGGAGCGTAAATATTTGGAATGGCAAAAGTCAGCCTACGTGCAGCAGTTTGCTAAATCCGTCCCTGATGTAGAGTTTAGAGCATGGCAGGCTTGGTCTTTACATAATTGTTCATAACCTCATGAACACCTGTTGGCTTGTAAATGATGATGGCCAATACCTTATGACATTATCATAGTGACTTTTCATTAGGTTAGCATACAGAAGCAGCAAACACTTTCTAACGCAAATTTGAACTTTAATGGAATAAGTTTTTCAGTGTTTCCAGCTGAGTTTAAGTTTCCATTGCATATGATAATGGTTCAAAACGATGGATCAGCCCAGACGCTACCTCTCTGCTCATGGGAAGGCATCAACTCCAGTCCACTATCCGTCTGGAGCCGCCCGAGTCACTACCTTGTCTATCTTCATTGTAAAATGGCTGTTCTCCATCTCTACACATAGTAACCGTTTCTGTCAGAGGAGGCTTAGGGTTAGCCGCTTCTGTAAGAGAGGTCACACTATGCACCTCCGTCTCGAGGTCTGACTGCTTCTTCCACGGTCGCCGGATGGGCAACGTCCTGAGGATGGCCTTTTCTCAGAACAGGGTTCGTTCTTTTACCAGCAAGAGTCTTCTTCTTTGTGCATACCTTTTTAGCTACGGGCTTCCTCTTCCTCTCCGCCTGATCTAAACTTTTACGCACCACTCTACACCTCGTGACTCCTGAACTCTCGCCAATAATATAGTCCGAGCTCTTAGCGTTGAAAATCATCATTATTGTGCATTTTGGTGCTACAAGCAAAAAAATGATATTTTTGAGTTCAGGAAGAAATTCTGATCAAAACCTGATATAGTGCCAGTTGAAAAAAAATAGTTTTTTACATTTTTATGTTATTAGATGTTTGTATAGCATTGTGCATTTTGGCGCTACAAGCAAAAAATGGATATTTTTGTGCTCAGGAAGTAATTCTGAACAAAACTTGATATTGTGCCAGTTGGAAAATTTATTTTTTTCGCTTTTTTTCGCTTTTTTACGTTATTTTATCATTCCAGCAAAACTCAACTAATGCTGAGCAATGTAGCCACCTGGTTTAGTAAATTCAAAAGCTTAACGCAAATGCCATATAGGCCTATACTAATATCTGAAATTGCGTCAGGTGGAGAAAATCAATTTTTTTTAGTTTTTCACTGTTTTTATGCTATTATATGTCAGCACAATATTGTGTATTTTGGTGCTACAAGCAAAAAAAGATATTTTTGTGTTCAGGAAGTTATTCTGAACAAAACCAGATATTGTGCGAGTTGAAAAAAATTAATTTTGTTTGGCTGGTTTTTACTTTTTTACTCAAAATTTTTTTTCAACTGGCACAATGAATGAAAAAATGAAAAATAATTAATTTTTTTTTCAACTGGAACAATATCAGGTTTTGTTCAGAATTTCTTCCTGAACACAAAAATATCTTTTTTTGCGTGTAGCACCAAAACGCACAATGTTATGCTAACAACGAATAACAAAAAATGTAAACAAAACTCAAAAAAAATAATTTTTTTCAACTAATAATATTAGCAAAGCTAATAATCGCTAACTTAGCCAATTCAACCTAAAAGATGATAATAACGTTATTATCGTCTTAGACAACGATCGAACCAAATGGTCTTCAAGCGCTTGCGGAAAAGAGGCAGAGGTTGAGGAGTTCATGTCGCAGGTTGTTATGCTATTAAATTTTTATTCCAGGAGGGATAAAACTCCTGTGCTGGACCGTGGATATCATCAATATACGTCGATGGTGGATATCAATAGCTTTAAAAACATATGTGCAATATCAGTCATAATTCTTAATTCCATGTAGGACAAACAAGTACTTATTTCACGTATTTACCTAATGGGCTTAGTAATTTACATAAATTATTAAAATAATAGTAATATATTTTTAAATATCGCGTTACCAGAGTGGCGCTAAATGAACGCATCAGCATACATAATTCGCTCATGGCTGCGATGTCAACTGATGAAGATCGTTGATGTAATGGATCAGATTTTTATTCCAAGTTTGCCAAACCAATGTCAGATCTGATATTGCCTGAAAGATATCTTGCTATGCAAATGCTAATTACATTGTCTGTTTATCCAGCTTGTCTAGAAACAAGTATGTTGGCCATGTTTATCCCTAAGTAGCCTGTGGGATGTGGAATCATTTTCTTACAACTTTCTGTCTTCCTTAATTATTTTGTGTCTTTGTTTATCATTACAGCAGGGTGGAATCAAAGTGCCACCTTTTAGATGAACCCGCGATGTCGCTTTTGACTTCAGTCATGTGCCTGCAGAGACAGAGGAGACGCTTTTGACTGTGATAAAGTCGGAGCTCAAAGTTGCTCACATCAGATGCGCCTTTGAATCATTAACGGTAATCCCATCGTTAGCAACATCTGTCTCGGCTATCATCAGATCCATTGCATTCGACTTCAGAGAGCCCTCAGTCAGATTCAGTGCCCTTTTAATTCTGCAAAGACTGTTGCTGAAACAACGAATGGCACCAGCTCTGCTGTATCGCCCTAGTATTGCGATTTTTGTGCTTCCTGTTAAACGCCATCCACGTAATCACCAATATCAACCTCTATGATTTAAACGCTGGCCTGCATGAACTGACCAACAATTTTTAAAACACGCCTTGTAAATCAGAGATCCATGGCTGATTAGAACTCCTGCAGCTCTATCCAGTGGCGAACGGCGGGCAGAAGGGGCAACCGCCTCCGGCGCAGCAGAATGGTGGCGCAAAATTGCTTTCAGTGGTAACATTAGTATTCATGACAAGAACGATTTCTCAAAAGTCAACTAGAGGACTAAAGAGTTATTGATAGAGTTATTGAAAAAAGTTATTGAAAAGAGTTATTGAAAGAGTTATTGAAAGAGTTATTGAAAAGAGTTATTGAAAAGAGTTATTGAAAAGAGTTATTGAAAAGAGTTATTGAAAAGAGTTATTGAAAAGAGTTATTGAAAGAGTTATTGAAAAGAGTTATTGAAAAGAGTTATTGAAAGAGTTATTGAAAAGAGTTATTGAAAAGAGTTATTGAAAAGAGTTATTGAAAAGAGTTATTGAAAAGAGTTATTGAAAAGAGTTATTGAAAAGAGTTATTGAAAAGAGTTATTGAAAAGAGTTATTGAAAAGAGTTATTGAAAAGAGTTATTGAAAAAGAGTTATTGAAAAGAGTTATTGAAAAGAGTTATTGAAAAGAGTTATTGAAAAGAGTTATTGAAAAGAGTTATTGAAAAGAGTTATTGAAAAGAGTTATTGAAAAGAGTTATTGAAAAGAGTTATTGAAAAGAGTTATTGAAAGAGTTATTGAAAAGAGTTATTGAAAAGAGTTATTGAAAAGAGTTATTGAAAAGAGTTATTGAAAAGAGTTATTGAAAAGAGTTATTGAAAAGAGTTATTGAAAAGAGTTATTGAAAAGAGTTATTGAAAAGAGTTATTGAAAAGAGTTATTGAAAAGAGTTATTGAAAAGAGTTATTGAAAAGAGTTATTGAAAAGAGTTATTGAAAAGAGTTATTGAAAAGAGTTATTGAAAAGAGTTATTGAAAAGAGTTATTGAAAAGAGTTATTGAAAAGAGTTATTGAAAAGAGTTATTGAAAAGAGTTATTGAAAAGAGTTATTGAAAAGAGTTATTGAAAAGAGTTATTGAAAAGAGTTATTGAAAAGAGTTATTGAAAAGAGTTATTGAAAAGATTTATTGAAAAGAGTTATTGAAAAGAGTTATTGAAAAGAGTTATTGAAAAGAGTTATTGAAAAGAGTTATTGAAAAGAGTTATTGAAAAGAGTTATTGAAAAGAGTTATTGAAAAGAGTTATTGAAAAGAGTTATTGAAAAGAGTTATTGAAAAGAGTTATTGAAAAGAGTTATTGAAAAGAGTTATTGAAAAGAGTTATTGAAAAGAGTTATTGAAAAGAGTTATTGAAAAGAGTTATTGAAAAGAGTTATTGAAAAGAGTTATTGAAAGAGTTATTGAAAAGAGTTATTGAAAGAGTTATTGAAAAGAGTTATTGAAAAGAGTTATTGAAAAGAGTTATTGAAAAGAGTTATTGAAAAGAGTTATTGAAAAGAGTTATTGAAAAGAGTTATTGAAAAGAGTTATTGAAAAGAGTTATTGAAAAGAGTTATTGAAAAGAGTTATTGAAAAGAGTTATTGAAAAGAGTTATTGAAAAGAGTTATTGAAAAGAGTTATTGAAAAGAGTTATTGAAAAGAGTTATTGAAAAGAGTTATTGAAAAGAGTTATTGAAAAGAGTTATTGAAAAGAGTTATTGAAAAGAGTTATTGAAAAGAGTTATTGAAAAGAGTTATTGAAAAGAGTTATTGAAAAGAGTTATTGAAAAGAGTTATTGAAAAGAGTTATTGAAAAGAGTTATTGAAAAGAGTTATTGAAAAGAGTTATTGAAAAGAGTTATTGAAAAGAGTTATTGAAAAGAGTTATTGAAAGAGTTATTGAAAAGAGTTATTGAAAAGAGTTATTGAAAAGAGTTATTGAAAAGAGTTATTGAAAAGAGTTATTGAAAAGAGTTATTGAAAAGAGTTATTGAAAAGAGTTATTGAAAAGAGTTATTGAAAAGAGTTATTGAAAAGAGTTATTGAAAAGAGTTATTGAAAAGAGTTATTGAAAAGAGTTATTGAAAAGAGTTATTGAAAAGAGTTATTGAAAAGAGTTATTGAAAAGAGTTATTGAAAAGAGTTATTGAAAAGAGTTATTGAAAGAGTTATTGAAAAGAGTTATTGAAAAGAGTTATTGAAAAGAGTTATTGAAAAGAGTTATTGAAAAGAGTTATTGAAAAGAGTTATTGAAAAGAGTTATTGAAAGAGTTATTGAAAAGAGTTATTGAAAAGAGTTATTGAAAAGAGTTATTGAAAAGAGTTATTGAAAAGAGTTATTGAAAAGAGTTATTGAAAAGAGTTATTGAAAAGAGTTATTGAAAAGAGTTATTGAAAAGAGTTATTGAAAAGAGTTATTGAAAAGAGTTATTGAAAAGAGTTATTGAAAAGAGTTATTGAAAAGAGTTATTGAAAAGAGTTATTGAAAAGAGTTATTGAAAGAGTTATTTATTGAAAAGAGTTATTGAAAAGAGTTATTGAAAAGAGTTATTGAAAAGAGTTATTGAAAAGAGTTATTGAAAAGAGTTATTGAAAAGAGTTATTGAAAAGAGTTATTGAAAAGAGTTATTGAAAAGAGTTATTGAAAAGAGTTATTGAAAAGAGTTATTGAAAAGAGTTATTGAAAAGAGTTATTGAAAAGAGTTATTGAAAAGAGTTATTGAAAAGAGTTATTGAAAAGAGTTATTGAAAAGAGTTATTGAAAAGAGTTATTGAAAAGAGTTATTGAAAAGAGTTATTGAAAAGAGTTATTGAAAAGAGTTATTGAAAAGAGTTATTGAAAAGAGTTATTGAAAAGAGTTATTGAAAAGAGTTATTGAAAAGAGTTATTGAAAAGAGTTATTGAAAAGAGTTATTGAAAAGAGTTATTGAAAAGAGTTATTGAAAAAGTTATTGAAAATTGAAAAGAGTTATTGAAAAGAGTTATTGAAAAGAGTTATTGAAAAGAGTTATTGAAAAGAGTTATTGAAAAGAGTTATTGAAAAGAGTTATTGAAAAGAGTTATTGAAAAGAGTTATTGAAAAGAGTTATTGAAAAGAGTTATTGAAAAGAGTTATTGAAAAGAGTTATTGAAAAGAGTTATTGAAAAGAGTTATTGAAAAGAGTTATTGAAAAGAGTTATTGAAAAGAGTTATTGAAAAGAGTTATTGAAAAGAGTTATTATTGAAAAGAGTTATTGAAAAGAGTTATTGAAAAGAGTTATTGAAAAGAGTTATTGAAAAGAGTTATTGAAAAGTTATTGAAAAGTTATTGAAAAGAGTTATTGAAAAGAGTTATTGAAAAGAGTTATTGAAAAGAGTTATTGAAAAGAGTTATTGAAAAGAGTTATTGAAAAGAGTTATTGAAAAGAGTTATTGAAAAGAGTTATTGAAAAGAGTTATTGAAAAGAGTTATTGAAAGAGTTATGAAAAGAGTTATTGAAAAGAGTTATTGAAAAGAGTTATTGAAAAGAGTTATTGAAAGAGTTATTGAAAAGAGTTATTGAAAAGAGTTATTGAAAAGAGTTATTGAAAAGAGTTATTGAAAAGAGTTATTGAAAAGAGTTATTGAAAAGAGTTATTGAAAAGAGTTATTGAAAAGAGTTATTGAAAAGAGTTATTGAAAAGAGTTATTGAAAAGAGTTATTGAAAAGAGTTATTGAAAAGAGTTATTGAAAAGAGTTATTGAAAAGAGTTATTGAAAAGAGTTATTGAAAAGAGTTATTGAAAAGAGTTATTGAAAAGAGTTATTGAAAAGAGTTATTGAAAAGAGTTATTGAAAAGAGTTATTGAAAAGAGTTATTGAAAAGAGTTATTGAAAAGAGTTATTGAAAAGAGTTATTGAAAAGAGTTATTGAAAAGAGTTATTGAAAAGAGTTATTGAAAAGAGTTATTGAAAAAAAGAGTTATTGAAAAGAGTTATTGAAAAGAGTTATTGAAAAGAGTTATTGAAAAGAGTTATTGAAAAGAGTTATTGAAAAGAGTTATTGAAAAGAGTTATTGAAAAGAGTTATTGAAAAGAGTTATTGAAAAGAGTTATTGAAAAGAGTTATTGAAAAGAGTTATTGAAAAGAGTTATTGAAAAGAGTTATTGAAAAGAGTTATTGAAAAGAGTTATTGAAAAGAGTTATTGAAAAGAGTTATTGAAAAGAGTTATTGAAAAGAGTTATTGAAAAGAGTTATTGAAAAGAGTTATTGAAAAGAGTTATTGAAAAGAGTTATTGAAAAGAGTTATTGAAAAGAGTTATTGAAAAGAGTTATTGAAAAGAGTTATTGAAAAGAGTTATTGAAAAGAGTTATTGAAAAGAGTTATTGAAAAGAGTTATTGAAAAGAGTTATTGAAAAGAGTTATTGAAAAGAGTTATTGAAAAGAGTTATTGAAAAGAGTTATTGAAAAGAGTTATTGAAAAGAGTTATTGAAAAGAGTTATTGAAAAGAGTTATTGAAAAGAGTTATTGAAAAGAGTTATTGAAAAGAGTTATTGAAAAGAGTTATTGAAAAGAGTTATTGAAAAGAGTTATTGAAAGAGTTATTGAAAAGAGTTATTGAAAAGAGTTATTGAAAAGAGTTATTGAAAAGAGTTATTGAAAAGAGTTATTGAAAAGAGTTATTGAAAAGAGTTATTGAAAGAGTTATTGAAAAGAGTTATTGAAAAGAGTTATTGAAAAGAGTTATTGAAAAGAGTTATTGAAAAGAGTTATTGAAAAGAGTTATTGAAAAGAGTTATTGAAAAGAGTTATTGAAAAGAGTTATTGAAAAGAGTTATTGAAAAGAGTTATTGAAAAGAGTTATTGAAAAGAGTTATTGAAAAGAGTTATTGAAAAGAGTTATTGAAAAGAGTTATTGAAAAGAGTTATTGAAAAGAGTTATTGAAAAGAGTTATTGAAAAGAGTTATTGAAAAGAGTTATTGAAAAGAGTTATTGAAAAGAGTTATTGAAAAGAGTTATTGAAAAGAGTTATTGAAAAGAGTTATTGAAAGAGTTATTGAAAAGAGTTATTGAAAAGAGTTATTGAAAGAGAGTTATTGAAAAGAGTTATTGAAAAGAGTTATTGAAAAGAGATTGAAAAGAGTTATTGAAAAGAGTTATTGAAAAGAGTTATTGAAAAGAGTTATTGAAAAGAGTTATTGAAAAGAGTTATTGAAAAGAGTTTGAAAAGAGTTATTGAAAAGAGTTATTGAAAAGAGTTATTGAAAAGAGTTATTGAAAAGAGTTATTGAAAAGAGTTATTGAAAAGAGTTATTGAAAAGAGTTATTGAAAAGAGTTATTGAAAAGAGTTATTGAAAAGAGTTATTGAAAAGAGTTATTGAAAAGAGTTATTGAAAAGAGTTATTGAAAAGAGTTATTGAAAAGAGTTATTGAAAAGAGTTATTGAAAGAGTTATTGAAAAGAGTTATTGAAAAGAGTTATTGAAAAGAGTTATTGAAAAGAGTTATTGAAAAGAGTTATTGAAAAGAGTTATTGAAAAGAGTTATTGAAAAGAGTTATTGAAAAGAGTTATTGAAAAGAGTTATTGAAAAGAGTTATTGAAAAGAGTTATTGAAAAGAGTTATTGAAAGAGTTATTGAAAAGAGTTATTGAAAAGAGTTATTGAAAAGAAAGAGTTATTGAAAAGAGTTATTGAAAAGAGTTATTGAAAAGAGTTATTGAAAAGAGTTATTGAAAAGAGTTATTGAAAAGAGTTATTGAAAAGAGTTATTGAAAAGAGTTATTGAAAAGAGTTATTGAAAAGAGTTATTGAAAAGAGTTATTGAAAAGAGTTATTATTGAAAGAGTTATTGAAAAGAGTTATTGAAAAGAGTTATTGAAAAGAGTTATTGAAAAGAGTTATTGAAAAGAGTTATTGAAAAGAGTTATTGAAAAGAGTTATTGAAAAGAGTTATTGAAAAGAGTTATTGAAAAGAGTTATTGAAAAGAGTTATTGAAAAGAGTTATTGAAAAGAGTTATTGAAAAGAGTTATTGAAAAGAGTTATTGAAAAGAGTTATTGAAAAGAGTTATTGAAAAGAGTTATTGAAAGAGTTATTGAAAAGAGTTATTGAAAAGAGTTATTGAAAAGAGTTATTGAAAAGAGTTATTGAAAAGAGTTATTGAAAAGAGTTATTGAAAAGAGTTATTGAAAAGAGTTATTGAAAAGAGTTATTGAAAAGAGTTATTGAAAAGAGTTATTGAAAAGAGTTATTGAAAAGAGTTATTGAAAAGAGTTATTGAAAAGAGTTATTGAAAAGAGTTATTGAAAAGAGTTATTGAAAAGAGTTATTGAAAAGAGTTATTGAAAAGAGTTATTGAAAAGAGTTATTGAAAAGAGTTATTGAAAAGAGTTATGAAAAAAAGAGTTATTGAAAAGAGTTATTGAAAAGAGTTATTGAAAAGAGTTATTGAAAAGAGTTATTGAAAAGAGTTATTGAAAAGAGTTATTGAAAAGAGTTATTGAAAAGAGTTATTGAAAAGAGTTATTGAAAAGAGTTATTGAAAAGAGTTATTGAAAAGAGTTATTGAAAAGAGTTATTGAAAAGAGTTATTGAAAAGAGTTATTGAAAAGAGTTATTGAAAAGAGTTATTGAAAAGAGTTATTGAAAAGAGTTATTGAAAAGAGTTATTGAAAAGAGTTATTGAAAAGAGTTATTGAAAAGAGTTATTGAAAAAAGAGTTATTGAAAAGAGTTATTGAAAAGAGTTATTGAAAAGAGTTATTGAAAAGAGTTATTGAAAAGAGTTATTGAAAAGAGTTATTGAAAAGAGTTATTGAAAAGAGTTATTGAAAAGAGTTATTGAAAAGAGTTATTGAAAAGAGTTATTGAAAAGAGTTATTGAAAAGAGTTATTGAAAAGAGTTATTGAAAAGAGTTATTGAAAAGAGTTATTGAAAAGAGTTATTGAAAAGAGTTATTGAAAAGAGTTATTGAAAAGAGTTATTGAAAAGAGTTATTGAAAAGAGTTATTGAAAAGAGTTATTGAAAAGAGTTATTGAAAAGTTATTGAAAGTTATTGAAAAGAGTTATTGAAAAGAGTTATTGAAAAGAGTTATTGAAAAGAGTTATTGAAAAGAGTTATTGAAAAGAGTTATTGAAAAGAGTTATTGAAAAGAGTTATTGAAAAGAGTTATTGAAAAGAGTTATTGAAAAGAGTTATTGAAAAGAGTTATTGAAAAGAGTTATTGAAAAGAGTTATTGAAAAGAGTTATTGAAAAGAGTTATTGAAAAGAGTTATTGAAAAGAGTTATTGAAAAGAGTTATTGAAAAGAGTTATTGAAAAGAGTTATTGAAAAGAGTTATTGAAAAGAGTTATTGAAAAAAAAAGAGTTATTGAAAAGAGTTATTGAAAAGAGTTATTGAAAAGAGTTATTGAAAAGAGTTGAAAAGAGTTATTGAAAAGAGTTATTGAAAAGAGTTATTGAAAAGAGTTATTGAAAAAAGAGTTATTGAAAAGAGTTATTGAAAAGAGTTATTGAAAAGAGTTATTGAAAAGAGTTATTGAAAAGAGTTATTGAAAAGAGTTATTGAAAAGAGTTATTGAAAAGAGTTATTGAAAAGAGTTATTGAAAAGAGTTATTGAAAAGAGTTATTGAAAAGAGTTATTGAAAAGAGTTATTGAAAAGAGTTATTGAAAAGAGTTATTGAAAAGAGTTATTGAAAAGAGTTATTGAAAAGAGTTATTGAAAAGAGTTATTGAAAAGAGTTATTGAAAAGAGTTATTGAAAAGAGTTATTGAAAAGAGTTATTGAAAAGAGTTATTGAAAAGAGTTATTGAAAAGAGTTATTGAAAAGAGTTATTGAAAAGAGTTATTGAAAAGAGTTATTGAAAAGAGTTATTGAAAAGAGTTATTGAAAAGAGTTATTGAAAAGAGTTATTGAAAAGAGTTATTGAAAAGAGTTATTGAAAAGAGTTATTGAAAAGAGTTATTGAAAAGAGTTATTGAAAAGAGTTATTGAAAAGAGTTATTGAAAAGAGTTATTGAAAAGAGTTATTGAAAAGAGTTATTGAAAAGAGTTATTGAAAAGAGTTATTGAAAAGAGTTATTGAAAAGAGTTATTGAAAAGAGTTATTGAAAAGAGTTATTGAAAAGAGTTATTGAAAAGAGTTATTGAAAAGAGTTATTGAAAAGAGTTATTGAAAAGAGTTATTGAAAAGAGTTATTGAAAAGAGTTATTGAAAAGAGTTATTGAAAAGAGTTATTGAAAAGAGTTATTGAAAAGAGTTATTGAAAAGAGTTATTGAAAAGAGTTATTGAAAAGAGTTATTGAAAAGAGTTATTGAAAAGAGTTATTGAAAAGAGTTATTGAAAAGAGTTATTGAAAAGAGTTATTGAAAAGAGTTATTGAAAAGAGTTATTGAAAAGAGTTATTGAAAAGAGTTATTGAAAAGAGTTATTGAAAAGAGTTATTGAAAAGAGTTATTGAAAAGAGTTATTGAAAAGAGTTATTGAAAAGAGTTATTGAAAAGAGTTATTGAAAAGAGTTATTGAAAAGAGTTATTGAAAAGAGTTATTGAAAAGAGTTATTGAAAAGAGTTATTGAAAAGAGTTATTGAAAAGAGTTATTGAAAAGAGTTATTGAAAAGAGTTATTGAAAAGAGTTATTGAAAAGAGTTATTGAAAAGAGTTATTGAAAAGAGTTATTGAAAAGAGTTATTGAAAAGAGTTATTGAAAAGAGTTATTGAAAAGAGTTATTGAAAAGAGTTATTGAAAAGAGTTATTGAAAAGAGTTATTGAAAAGAGTTATTGAAAAGAGTTATTGAAAAGAGTTATTGAAAAGAGTTATTGAAAAGAGTTATTGAAAAGAGTTATTGAAAAGAGTTATTGAAAAGAGTTATTGAAAAGAGTTATTGAAAAGAGTTATTGAAAAGAGTTATTGAAAAGAGTTATTGAAAAGAGTTATTGAAAAGAGTTATTGAAAAGAGTTATTGAAAAGAGTTATTGAAAAGAGTTATTGAAAAGAGTTATTGAAAAGAGTTATTGAAAAGAGTTATTGAAAAGAGTTATTGAAAAGAGTTATTGAAAAGAGTTATTGAAAAGAGTTATTGAAAAGAGTTATTGAAAAGAGTTATTGAAAAGAGTTATTGAAAAGAGTTATTGAAAAGAGTTATTGAAAAGAGTTATTGAAAAGAGTTAAAGAGTTATTGAAAAGAGTTATTGAAAAGAGTTATTGAAAAGAGTTATTGAAAAGAGTTATTGAAAAGAGTTATTGAAAAGAGTTATTGAAAAGAGTTATTGAAAAGAGTTATTGAAAAGAGTTATTGAAAAGAGTTATTGAAAAGAGTTATTGAAAAGAGTTATTGAAAAGAGTTATTGAAAAGAGTTATTGAAAAGAGTTATTGAAAAAATTGAAAAGTTATTGAAAAGAGTTATTGAAAAGAGTTATTGAAAAGAGTTATTGAAAAGAGTTATTGAAAAGAGTTATTGAAAAGAGTTATTGAAAAGAGTTATTGAAAAGAGTTATTGAAAAGAGTTATTGAAAAGAGTTATTGAAAAGAGTTATTGAAAAGAGTTATTGAAAAGAGTTATTGAAAAGAGTTATTGAAAAGAGTTATTGAAAAGAGTTATTGAAAAGAGTTATTGAAAAGAGTTATTGAAAAGAGTTATTGAAAAGAGTTATTGAAAAGAGTTATTGAAAAGAGTTATTGAAAAGAGTTATTGAAAAGAGTTATTGAAAAGAGTTATTGAAAAGAGTTATTGAAAAGAGTTATTGAAAAGAGTTATTGAAAAGAGTTATTGAAAAGAGTTATTGAAAAGAGTTATTGAAAAGAGTTATTGAAAAGAGTTATTGAAAAGAGTTATTGAAAAGAGTTATTGAAAAGAGTTATTGAAAAGAGTTATTGAAAAGAGTTATTGAAAAGAGTTATTGAAAAGAGTTATTGAAAAGAGTTATTGAAAAGAGTTATTGAAAAGAGTTATTGAAAAGAGTTATTGAAAAGAGTTATTGAAAAGAGTTATTGAAAAGAGTTATTGAAAAGAGTTATTGAAAAGAGTTATTGAAAAGAGTTATTGAAAAGAGTTATTGAAAAGAGTTATTGAAAAGAGTTATTGAAAAGAGTTATTGAAAAGAGTTATTGAAAAGAGTTATTGAAAAGAGTTATTGAAAAGAGTTATTGAAAAGAGTTATTGAAAAGAGTTATTGAAAAGAGTTATTGAAAAGAGTTATTGAAAAGAGTTATTGAAAAGAGTTATTGAAAAGAGTTATTGAAAAGAGTTATTGAAAAGAGTTATTGAAAAGAGTTATTGAAAAGAGTTATTGAAAAGAGTTATTGAAAAGAGTTATTGAAAAGAGTTATTGAAAAGAGTTATTGAAAAGAGTTATTGAAAAGAGTTATTGAAAAGAGTTATTGAAAAGAGTTATTGAAAAGAGTTATTGAAAAGAGTTATTGAAAAGAGTTATTGAAAAGAGTTATTGAAAAGAGTTATTGAAAAGAGTTATTGAAAAGAGTTATTGAAAAGAGTTATTGAAAAGAGTTATTGAAAAGAGTTATTGAAAAGAGTTATTGAAAAGAGTTATTGAAAAGAGTTATTGAAAAGAGTTATTGAAAAGAGTTATTGAAAAGAGTTATTGAAAAGAGTTATTGAAAAGAGTTATTGAAAAGAGTTATTGAAAAGAGTTATTGAAAAGAGTTATTGAAAAGAGTTATTGAAAAGAGTTATTGAAAAGAGTTATTGAAAAGAGTTATTGAAAGAGTTATTGAAAAGAGTTATTGAAAAGAGTTATTGAAAAGAGTTATTGAAAAGAGTTATTGAAAAGAGTTATTGAAAAGAGTTATTGAAAAGAGTTATTGAAAAGAGTTATTGAAAAGAGTTATTGAAAAGAGTTGAAAAGTGTTATTGAAAAGAGTTATTGAAAAGAGTTATTGAAAAGAGTTATTGAAAAGAGTTATTGAAAAGAGTTATTGAAAAGAGTTATTGAAAAGAGTTATTGAAAAGAGTTATTGAAAAGAGTTATTGAAAAGAGTTATTGAAAAGAGTTATTGAAAAGAGTTATTGAAAAGAGTTATTGAAAAGAGTTATTGAAAAGAGTTATTGAAAAGAGTTATTGAAAAGAGTTATTGAAAAGAGTTATTGAAAAGAGTTATTGAAAAGAGTTATTGAAAAGAGTTATTGAAAAGAGTTATTGAAAAGAGTTATTGAAAAGAGTTATTGAAAAGAGTTATTGAAAAGAGTTATTGAAAAGAGTTATTGAAAAGAGTTATTGAAAAGAGTTATTGAAAAGAGTTATTGAAAAGAGTTATTGAAAAGAGTTATTGAAAAGAGTTATTGAAAAGAGTTATTGAAAAGAGTTATTGAAAAGAGTTATTGAAAAGAGTTATTGAAAAGAGTTATTGAAAAGAGTTATTGAAAAGAGTTATTGAAAAGAGTTATTGAAAAGAGTTATTGAAAAGAGTTATTGAAAAGAGTTATTGAAAAGAGTTATTGAAAAGAGTTATTGAAAAGAGTTATTGAAAAGAGTTATTGAAAAGAGTTATTGAAAAGAGTTATTGAAAAGAGTTATTGAAAAGAGTTATTGAAAAGAGTTATTGAAAAGAGTTATTGAAAAGAGTTATTGAAAAGAGTTATTGAAAAGAGTTATTGAAAAGAGTTATTGAAAAGAGTTATTGAAAAGAGTTATTGAAAAGAGTTATTGAAAAGAGTTATTGAAAAGAGTTATTGAAAAGAGTTATTGAAAAGAGTTATTGAAAAGAGTTATTGAAAAGAGTTATTGAAAAAATTGAAAAGAGTTATTGAAAAGAGTTATTGAAAAGAGTTATTGAAAAGAGTTATTGAAAAGAGTTATTGAAAAGAGTTATTGAAAAGAGTTATTGAAAAGAGTTATTGAAAAGAGTTATTGAAAAGAGTTATTGAAAAGAGTTATTGAAAAGAGTTATTGAAAAGAGTTATTGAAAAGAGTTATTGAAAAGAGTTATTGAAAAGAGTTATTGAAAAGAGTTATTGAAAGAGTTATTGAAAAGAGTTATTGAAAAGAGTTATTGAAAAGAGTTATTGAAAAGAGTTATTGAAAAGAGTTATTGAAAAGAGTTATTGAAAAGAGTTATTGAAAAGAGTTATTGAAAAGAGTTATTGAAAAGAGTTATTGAAAAAAGTTATTGAAAAGAGTTATTGAAAAGAGTTATTGAAAAGAGTTATTGAAAAGAGTTATTGAAAAGAGTTATTGAAAAGAGTTATTGAAAAGAGTTATTGAAAAGAGTTATTGAAAAGAGTTATTGAAAAGAGTTATTGAAAAGAGTTATTGAAAAGAGTTATTGAAAAGAGTTATTGAAAAGAGTTATTGAAAAGAGTTATTGAAAAGAGTTATTGAAAAGAGTTATTGAAAAGAGTTATTGAAAAGAGTTATTGAAAAGAGTTATTGAAAAGAGTTATTGAAAAGAGTTATTGAAAAGAGTTATTGAAAAGAGTTATTGAAAAGAGTTATTGAAAGAGTTATTGAAAA
Organism: Aporrectodea caliginosa; assembly: GCA_020284085.1. Lineage (NCBI taxonomy): Eukaryota > Metazoa > Annelida > Clitellata > Crassiclitellata > Lumbricidae > Aporrectodea > Aporrectodea caliginosa. The sequence goes on along the minus strand of JACEVL010000851.1, from coordinate 246,926 downwards.
GAGTTATTGAAAAGAGTTATTGAAAAGAGTTATTGAAAAGAGTTATTGAAAAGAGTTATTGAAAAGAGTTATTGAAAAGAGTTATTGAAAAGAGTTATTGAAAAGAGTTATTGAAAAGAGTTATTGAAAAGAGTTATTGAAAAGAGTTATTGAAAAGAGTTATTGAAAAGAGTTATTGAAAAGAGTTATTGAAAAGAGTTATTGAAAAGAGTTATTGAAAAGAGTTATTGAAAAGAGTTATTGAAAAGAGTTATTGAAAAGAGTTATTGAAAAGAGTTATTGAAAAGAGTTATTGAAAAGAGTTATTGAAAAGAGTTATTGAAAAGAGTTATTGAAAAGAGTTATTGAAAAGAGTTATTGAAAAGTTATTGAAAAGAGTTATTGAAAAGAGTTATTGAAAAGAGTTATTGAAAAGAGTTATTGAAAAGAGTTATTGAAAAGAGTTATTGAAAAGAGTTATTGAAAAGAGTTATTGAAAAGAGTTATTGAAAAGAGTTATTGAAAAGAGTTATTGAAAAGAGTTATTGAAAAAAAGAGTTATTGAAAAGAGTTATTGAAAAGAGTTATTGAAAAGAGTTATTGAAAAGAGTTATTGAAAAGAGTTATTGAAAAGAGTTATTGAAAAGAGTTATTGAAAAGAGTTATTGAAAAGAGTTATTGAAAAGAGTTATTGAAAAGAGTTATTGAAAAGAGTTATTGAAAAGAGTTATTGAAAAGAGTTATTGAAAAGAGTTATTGAAAAGAGTTATTGAAAAGAGTTATTGAAAAGAGTTATTGAAAAGAGTTATTGAAAAGAGTTATTGAAAAGAGTTATTGAAAAGAGTTATTGAAAAGAGTTATTGAAAAGAGTTATTGAAAAGAGTTATTGAAAAGAGTTATTGAAAAGAGTTATTGAAAAGAGTTATTGAAAAGAGTTATTGAAAAGAGTTATTGAAAAGAGTTATTGAAAAGAGTTATTGAAAAGAGTTATTGAAAAGAGTTATTGAAAAGAGTTATTGAAAAGAGTTATTGAAAGAGTTATTGAAAGAGTTATTGAAAAGAGTTATTGAAAAGAGTTATTGAAAAGAGTTATTGAAAAGAGTTATTGAAAAGAGTTATTGAAAAGAGTTATTGAAAAGAGTTATTGAAAAGAGTTATTGAAAAGAGTTATTGAAAAGAGTTATTGAAAAGAGTTATTGAAAGAGTTATTGAAAAGAGTTATTGAAAAGAGTTATTGAAAAGAGTTATTGAAAAGAGTTAAAAGAGTTATTGAAAAGAGTTATTGAAAAGAGTTATTGAAAAGAGTTATTGAAAAGAGTTATTGAAAAGAGTTATTGAAAAGAGTTATTGAAAAGAGTTATTGAAAAGAGTTATTGAAAAGAGTTATTGAAAAGAGTTATTGAAAAGAGTTATTGAAAAGAGTTATTGAAAAGAGTTATTGAAAAGAGTTATTGAAAAGAGTTATTGAAAAGAGTTATTGAAAAGAGTTATTGAAAAGAGTTATTGAAAAGAGTTATTGAAAAGAGTTATTGAAAAGAGTTATTGAAAAGAGTTATTGAAAAGAGTTATTGAAAAGAGTTATTGAAAAGAGTTATTGAAAAGAGTTATTGAAAAGAGTTATTGAAAAGAGTTATTGAAAAGAGTTATTGAAAAGAGTTATTGAAAAGAGTTATTGAAAAGAGTTATTGAAAAGAGTTATTGAAAAGAGTTATTGAAAAGAGTTATTGAAAAGAGTTATTGAAAAGAGTTATTGAAAAGAGTTATTGAAAAGAGTTATTGAAAAGAGTTATTGAAAAGAGTTATTGAAAAGAGTTATTGAAAAGAGTTATTGAAAGAGTTATTGAAAAGAGTTATTGAAAAGAGTTATTGAAAAGAGTTATTGAAAAGAGTTATTGAAAAGAGTTATTGAAAAGAGTTATTGAAAAGAGTTATTGAAAAGAGTTATTGAAAAGAGTTATTGAAAAGAGTTATTGAAAAGAGTTATTGAAAAGAGTTATTGAAAAGAGTTATTGAAAAGAGTTATTGAAAAGAGTTATTGAAAAGAGTTATTGAAAAGAGTTATTGAAAAGAGTTATTGAAAAGAGTTATTGAAAAGAGTTATTGAAAAGAGTTATTGAAAGAGTTATTGAAAAGAGTTATTGAAAAGAGTTATTGAAAAGAGTTATTGAAAAGAGTTATTGAAAGAGTTATTGAAAAGAGTTATTGAAAAGAGTTATTGAAAAGAGTTATTGAAAAGAGTTATTGAAAAGAGTTATTGAAAAGAGTTATTGAAAAGAGTTATTGAAAAGAGTTATTGAAAAGAGTTATTGAAAAGAGTTATTGAAAAGAGTTATTGAAAAGAGTTATTGAAAAGAGTTATTGAAAAGAGTTATTGAAAAGAGTTATTGAAAGAGTTATTGAAAAGAGTTATTGAAAAGAGTTATTGAAAAGAGTTATTGAAAAGAGTTATTGAAAAGAGTTATTGAAAAGAGTTATTGAAAAGAGTTATTGAAAAGAGTTATTGAAAAGAGTTATTGAAAGAGTTATTGAAAAGAGTTATTGAAAAGAGTTATTGAAAAGAGTTATTGAAAAGAGTTATTGAAAAGAGTTATTGAAAAGAGTTATTGAAAAGAGTTATTGAAAAGAGTTATTGAAAAGAGTTATTGAAAAGAGTTATTGAAAAGAGTTATTGAAAAGAGTTATTGAAAAGAGTTATTGAAAAGAGTTATTGAAAAGAGTTATTGAAAAGAGTTATTGAAAGAGTTATTGAAAGAGTTATTGAAAAGAGTTATTGAAAAGAGTTATTGAAAAGAGTTATTGAAAAGAGTTATTGAAAAGAGTTATTGAAAAGAGTTATTGAAAAGAGTTATTGAAAAGAGTTATTGAAAAGAGTTATTGAAAAGAGTTATTGAAAAGAGTTATTGAAAAGAGTTATTGAAAAGAGTTATTGAAAAGAGTTATTGAAAAGAGTTATTGAAAAGAGTTATTGAAAAGAGTTATTGAAAAGAGTTATTGAAAAGAGTTATTGAAAAGAGTTATTGAAAAGAGTTATTGAAAAGAGTTATTGAAAAGAGTTATTGAAAAGAGTTATTGAAAAGAGTTATTGAAAAGAGTTATTGAAAAGAGTTATTGAAAAGAGTTATTGAAAAAAGAGTTATTGAAAAGAGTTATTGAAAAGAGTTATTGAAAGAGTTATTGAAAAGAGTTATTGAAAAGAGTTATTGAAAAGAGTTATTGAAAAGAGTTATTGAAAAGAGTTATTGAAAAGAGTTATTGAAAAGAGTTATTGAAAAGAGTTATTGAAAAGAGTTATTGAAAAGAGTTATTGAAAAGAGTTATTGAAAGAGTTATTGAAAAGAGTTATTGAAAAGAGTTATTGAAAAGAGTTATTGAAAAGAGTTATTGAAAAGAGTTATTGAAAAGAGTTATTGAAAAGAGTTATTGAAAAGAGTTATTGAAAAGAGTTATTGAAAAGAGTTATTGAAAAGAGTTATTGAAAAGAGTTATTGAAAAGAGTTATTGAAAAGAGTTATTGAAAGAGTTATTGAAAGAGTTATTGAAAAGAGTTATTGAAAAGAGTTATTGAAAAGAGTTATTGAAAGAGTTATTGAAAAGAGTTATTGAAAGAGTTATTGAAAAGAGTTATTGAAAAGAGTTATTGAAAAGAGTTATTGAAAAGAGTTATTGAACAGAGTTATTGAAAAGAGTTATTGAAAGAGTTATTGAAAAGAGTTATTGAAAAGAGTTATTGAAAAGAGTTATTGAAAAGAGTTATTGAAAAGAGTTATTGAAAAGAGTTATTGAAAAGAGTTATTGAAAAGAGTTATTGAAAAGAGTTATTGAAAAGAGTTATTGAAAAGAGTTATTGAAAAGAGTTATTGAAAAGAGTTATTGAAAAGAGTTATTGAAAAGAGTTATTGAAAAGAGTTATTGAAAAGAGTTATTGAAAAGAGTTATTGAAAAGAGTTATTGAAAAGAGTTATTGAAAAGAGTTATTGAAAAGAGTTATTGAAAGAGTTATTGAAAGAGTTATTGAAAAGAGTTATTGAAAAGAGTTATTGAAAAGAGTTATTGAAAGAGTTATTGGAGTTATTGAAAAGAGTTATTGAAAGAGTTAAAAGAGTTATTGAAAAGAGTTATTGAAAAGAGTTATTGAAAAGAGTTATTGAAAAGAGTTATTGAAAAGAGTTATTGAAAAGAGTTATTGAAAAGAGTTATTGAAAAGAGTTATTGAAAAGAGAGTTATTGAAAAGAGTTATTGAAAAGAGTTATTGAAAAGAGTTATTGAAAAGAGTTATTGAAAAGAGTTATTGAAAGAGTTATTTGAGTTATTGAAAAGAGTTATTGAAAAGAGTTATTGAAAAGAGTTATTGAAAAGAGTTATTGAAAAGAGTTATTGAAAAGAGTTATTGAAAAGAGTTATTGAAAAGAGTTATTGAAAAGAGTTATTGAAAAGAGTTATTGAAAAGAGTTATTGAAAAGAGTTATTGAAAAGAGTTATTGAAAAGAGTTATTGAAAAGAGTTATTGAAAAGAGTTATTGAAAAGAGTTATTGAAAAGAGTTATTGAAAAGAGTTATTGAAAAGAGTTATTGAAAAGAGTTATTGAAAAGAGTTATTGAAAAGAGTTATTGAAAAGAGTTATTGAAAAGAGTTATTGAAAAAGAGTTATTGAAAAGAGTTATTGAAAAGAGTTATTGAAAAGAGTTATTGAAAAGAGTTATTGAAAAGAGTTATTGAAAAGAGTTATTGAAAAGAGTTATTGAAAAGAGTTATTGAAAAGAGTTATTGAAAAGAGTTATTGAAAAGAGTTATTGAAAAGAGTTATTGAAAAGAGTTATTGAAAAGAGTTATTGAAAAGAGTTATTGAAAAGAGTTATTGAAAAGAGTTATTGAAAAGAGTTATTGAAAAGAGTTATTGAAAGAGTTATTGAAAAGAGTTATTGAAAAGAGTTATTGAAAAGAGTTATTGAAAAGAGTTATTGAAAAGAGTTATTGAAAAGAGTTATTGAAAAGAGTTATTGAAAAGAGTTATTGAAAAGAGTTATTGAAAAGAGTTATTGAAAAGAGTTATTGAAAAGAGTTATTGAAAGAGTTATTGAAAGAGTTATTGAAAAGAGTTATTGAAAAGAGTTATTGAAAAGAGTTATTGAAAAGAGTTATTGAAAAGAGTTATTGAAAGAGTTATTGAAAAGAGTTATTGAAAAGAGTTATTGAAAAGAGTTATTGAAAAGAGTTATTTGAAAATTGAAAAGAGTTATTGAAAAGAGTTATTATTGAAAAGAGTTATTGAAAGAGTTATTGAAAAGAGTTATTGAAAAGAGTTATTGAAAAGAGTTATTGAAAGAGTTATTGAAAAGAGTTATTGAAAAGAGTTATTGAAAAGAGTTATTGAAAGAGTTATTGAAAGAGTTATTGAAAAAGAGTTATTGAAAAGAGTTATTGAAAAGAGTTATTGAAAAGAGTTATTGAAAAGAGTTATTGAAAAGAGTTATTGAAAAGTTATTGAGTTATTGAAAAGAGTTATTGAAAAGAGTTATTGAAAAGAGTTATTGAAAAGAGTTATTGAAAAGAGTTATTGAAAAGAGTTATTGAAAAGAGTTATTGAAAGTTGTTGAACAGAGTTATTGAAAGAGTTATTGAAAAGAGTTATTGAAAGAGTTATTGAAAAGAGTTATTGAAAAGAGTTATTGAAAGAGTTATTGAAAGAGTTATTGAAAAGAGTTATTGAAAAGAGTTATTGAAAAGAGTTATTGAAAAGAGTTATTGAAAAGAGTTATTGAAAAGAGTTATTGAAAGAGTTATTGAAAAGAGTTATTGAAAAGAGTTATTGAAAGAGTTATTGAAAAGAGTTATTGAAAAGAGTTATTGAAAAGAGTTATTGAAAAGAGTTATTGAAAAGAGTTATTGAAAAGAGTTATTGAAAAGAGTTATTGAAAAGAGTTATTGAAAAGAGTTATTGAAAAGAGTTATTGAAAAGAGTTATTGAAAAGAGTTATTGAAAGAGTTATTGAAAAGAGTTATTGAAAAGAGTTATTGAAAAGAGTTATTGAAAAGAGTTATTGAAAAGAGTTATTGAAAACAGTTATTGAAAAGGGTTATTGAAAAGGGTTATTGAAAAGAGCTATTGAAAAGAGTTATTGAAAGAGTTATTGAACAGAGTCATTGAAAGAGTTATTGAAAAGAGTTAGTTAAAAGAGTTATTGAAAGAGTTATTGAAAGTGTTATTGGAAGAATTATTGAAAAGAGTTATTGAAAGTGAGTTATTGAAATGAGTTATTGAAAGATTTATTAAAAAGAGTTATTGAAAGAGTTATTGGTGAGAGTTATTGAAAAGAGTTATTGAAAAGAGTTATTGAAACAGTTATTGAAACAGTTATTGAAAAGGGTTATTGAAAAAGAGTTATTGAAAAGAGTTATTGAAAGAGAGTTATTGAAAGGATTATTGAAAGAGTTATTTGAAAGGGTCATTGAAAGGAGTTATTGAAAAGACTTTTGAAAGAGTTATTGAAAAGAGTTATTGAAAAGAGTTATTGAAAAGAGTTATTGAAAAGAGTTATTGAAAGAGTTATTGAAAGAGTTATTGAAAAGAGGAAAAGACTTATTAAAGATTTATTTTCAATCATTCATTTCAATCAATCATTTCTATCAATAATTTCAATCATTCATTTCAAACACGTTTTTCAATAACTCATTTCAATAAATCTTTTCAATAACTCTTTTCAGTAGCTCTTTTTAATAACTCTTTTCAATAACTTTTTTCAATAACTCATTTCACAAACTCTTTTCAATAACTATTTTCAATAACTCAATTGAATAACTCTTTTCAATAAATCTTTTCAATAACTTTTTTCAATAACTCTTTTCAATAACTGTTCAATCACTCATTTCAATCATTCATTTTAATAACTCATTTCAATAACTCTTTTCAAAAACGCTTCAATAACTCTATTTCCAATAACTCTTTTCAATAACTTTTTTCAATAACTCTTTTCAATAACTCATTTCAATAACTCTTTTCAATAACTATTTTCAATAACCCATTTGAATAACTCTTTTCAAGAACTCTTTTCAATAACTCTTTTCAGCAACTCTTTCAGCAACTCTTTTCAGCAACTCATTTCAGCAACTCTTTTCAATTCCTCTTTCAATAACTCTTTTATAACTTGCAAATAAGCAAGTATTCAAATAGTATTTTATCGCGGGACAAAATTGTGACTCGAAAACCGAGTCAGCGAGTCAAATTCGAGTCCGGGCCTTCGAGTCCGAGTCCGCGACAAGCCAAGTCCGAGTCCACAAAAAATCGGTCTCGAGTCGGACTCGAGTCCGGCCTAGGACTCGAGTCCGACTCGAGACCGATTTTTTGTGGAAATAAGCAAGTATTCAAATAGTATTTTATCGCGGGACAAAATTGTGACTCGAAAACCGAGTCAGCGAGTCAAATTCGAGTCCGGGCCTTCGAGTCCGAGTCGCGACAAGCCAAGTCCGAATCCACAAAAAATCGGTCTCGAGTCGGACTCGAGTCCTAGGCCGGACTCGAGTACTACATCACTGCCTAACCCACCTTAGTTTCGGCCGATGGTAGCGGCTGAACCCTGTTGGTATAGAGATGTTCTGCAGATGCGCACGTAGCTCAACTAAACAATGAAACCGAAGCTGGAGAAATTCTTGCCCCAGTACCTTTTACTAAAAGTCGGCGTCTCAGGCTCGCCTTGCAATAATATTTGGCTTGCACAGCGATTTTTTAAATAATAGCGCCCATTGAATTTCTCTTGAGCATTATTTCAGTGGCGTTAAAAGTTCATAGATTAAATTTACTGTTGGTGGGAAGTTCCTTTCTATTGCTAGCTCGTGGGTGTTTTATTTGTTTGCGAAATCTCGCGCTCCATTTAATTTCTTTAATTTAATTTAATTTATTTCTTGTTTTGAATAGATCGAAAATTGTTGTTGAAAACTTCAGGCCATATTTTAATTTTTCAACCTTTGGCTCGTATCTGGCTGCTTGTTAGACCCCTGTTATTACCGAATGGATTTGTTTAACGATGTCAGACATGGATAGAGCGGTAGATGACGCAAGTACGAATTACTTTTTATAATGGTTTGCTACGATAGTTCGATGCACATGTCCATCGCAAAAATAATGTCATATGCTGCGGCTTATCAGGACGGATCCAGTCCATTGTACGTCGTACCCTGTAATTTAAGGTAGGCCTGCTCAATGCAAAGCTTTCCACTCAAGGCTAAGATCTCAACTCTCTACGAATTCCATCCTCACTCATCTGATCCTCCCCTTCCGATCTTTCTCGACCTAAACGAGATCCGCCTGTGTAGCTCCTCTGCTTCATCTCTCTGGCAACCGGACTTGGATCTCCATTTGACCACTCTCTGAACAACCCTTCTGACTCAAAGTAGCGCTCGTGAATAAGATGTTGCCTTTGCACTTAGCTCTCAATATAGCTTTAGAAATTTAAAGTTTACAATTACGATTAAGGTAAGGTTGACATCAACGGCCCTGGCAGCCACAAGAAACCACACTAAACTCTCGAAATAGATACTGCGTCCGCAGCGTCCCATTGTGCCATTCCATCGGGTAGGCCTACCTTGTAGCTCCGCTTCTTTGTATTAAAGGTGTCGACATTATGAGATATAATAATAGTAGGCCTCAGTGCATAATTATTTTAATAGATTTGGACTACTGGGACAAAGTCTGCCACGACTGTACTTTCAATGTAAACTAACACTGAAAGTACAGTATTAGCCTACCTGCGACAAATCACCAAAACTACTGGGACAAACCCTAAAACTACTGGGGCAAATCCTAAAACTACTGGGACATTTGATATTGATATTTTGATATTGATATTTTGAAAATGTCATTAATTCATAGCAGTTACTTTTATTTCTGGCCAAACTTGTTGTTTAATAAATTTTAACAAAATACTTTTGATAATAGCATGCTGTTATCGTTTGAACAGTCGTCTTGGTGACTGGGGCGTCTGGTTATATTGCCAGCCACTTAGTCCAGCTTTTGCTGAGCAAGGACTACAAAGTGAGGGGAACAGTCAGAAGTCTGACGAATGAGAAGAAGGTGAAGCCGCTGAGGGATCTTTGTCCAACTGCTAAGCATCCACTTGAATTGGTTGAGGCAAATCTTAACGATCCAGAATCATGGATGAGGTAGGCTATGGATGATCTGTCGTTAGTTATTTTGTGTGTCACTATTAGGTAACGGCGCCACTGCCCATAATCGGTAGTGCAAGTCCAGGATGATTTGGTTAATTATTAATAATATAATTAGAAGATAAATGTCTTTAATGAAGTCAACTGTTACATTCCTATAACGCTAACATGGGCTGCGGCCCCTGAGACATCATTCTGTGTCTGCCTTTCTGCCTCCCTGCCTTGTGACCTCCGGGGAAGTCATGAAGTCGGGAGACAGCCCATAGAGGGCGGCATCTGTGTCTGCCTTCCTGCCTCCCTCTGCCTCCCTGCTTCTATGGCGCGTATCTGCTTGAAAGTACAATAACTGTTAACGATATTATAGACCGTTGCATGAGATGTCGAAACTGTCTAGTGCAAATTGTCTCCATCGTTAAGATCCTTAAGAGGGGTTTCATATATCAAACAGATGATAGCTGAACCAAAGGTCCCAAGAAAGAAATAATTATAAATACACATTAATTATGAAATAAGTAAGTAAGTAAGTAGCCTTTTAATAATGCAAGTCAAACGCTCACATTTTAGCCTACCAAGTATAGACAGTTGATATTAAATGTTACAGTTACTGTCGTTGGATCAAGAAAGCCCAAAACGGCCCGTCAGCTATTAGCAGCTACTACGAGCGCTACTGACTTTCGCTTCAAGATGGTAAACGTAAGTAAGTAAGTAAGAAATATTCTTTATTTGACTACCAGCAAACGCAGAGTAGCTTACAGAAGCAATAAATAATACAAACATTTATGCAAAGTCATATAACATTCTCATAATAAAACTTCGTTTTGCAAAGGCATCAATTCTAGGTAGGGTGAGATCATGTGGCCTGGGTCGCGTATTGTATGGAGTGACCTTACGGGGAAGGAGGAGGTCGTGAAGGACGTGACAAGGATTTAAGAGAATTGAACGGAAAAGAGTAGAATCAGCTCTAGAACAGTGATTGTCAAAACTAGGAAAATGGGCAGGGAGGAAGCCTGAACGGGTCAGTTTTCTCAGAATACCGTTAAGGCGTTTACGTTCCCCTACATTGGCAAATCCCCACCAAACAGGGAGGCATAAAATAGCCGTGCGAGGGTAGTAGCTCTAACAACGTCAAAGAGACGGAGACCGTGGGCGACCAAAACACGTAGCGCGAACATGGATTGTCGGGCTTTGAAGCATAGGCTATTTTGTCAATGTGTGCCCCAAAGCCAATCCGATCAGAGATGGTGACACCCAAAATAACCATCTCCTGGACTCGCTCGATGCCAGGGATGAGGGGAGGAAGGGCAATAGGTTTGGACCTCGGTCGTCTGTTCGAAGAATGGCAAGTTCATTGGTAGCCGATGCTGCAAATTCTACATATAATACATAAAACCAGTGGGTTTTTTTCAGCCGGAGCGGTCTGGAACGGCGTTCCGGTACTTTTTTCAGCTATTAAAAATAATTTAGTTAATTTAAATTTTTAATAAAAAATTATTTAATATTATTTAGATACTTTAATTTAATTTCAGTGCTTGCAGTGTTTACTGCTATATATAATTATAAATGAAATATAATATATATATATGAAATATCAGCATAAAATATTCCCCTATAATTGTTCTGAATTTGTTGAGTTCCGGAGCCTTTTTTCTAGAAAAAAAGCACTGCATAAGAATGCATTCGTGATTTTCTTGGCAACAGATGTTGTGTTGCTAGAATCTTTATAGTCCATTTCTGACGGCTTACAGGAGAAGCGCGTGGAAATTCGGATCCGGACTCTGCGTTCTAAGTTGTTACCAACCACGTGGCGGCTGCCATGAGGAGATGAATGTAGGTGTTGCTAAAATCGTCCGAAACAAGAATACTCCGTGCGGTTGACATGACAAGCATCACAGAAGAGGACTCGGACGCAATATAGCCACGAATAGACGAGCCATTTGCAATCACACGGCTTAAAATCAAATAAAAGTGCAAATTCTTTCCGACGAGCGAAATATGGCGGTGCCCCGAGATATTCTATCTCCCCTAAAGCATATCCCCCGGATGGAATAGCATATTATCCCCTCGGATGGAATAAACCGGTTTAGAATATCCGGGGGGATAAACCATTCTATCCCACCATCGTCATAGGCCTGCATCACGATAGCCAAGACGAAAATCCAGTCAAAATCACCAAATACGAAGTAAATTAATTTCAGGTCGACGTACAAACTAAAGATACGAAACTTAAAATATTTTATGTGCACAATAAATCCAAACAGTACGACTGAATACACTTAGAAACCGCCAAAAATGCAAACTAAACCAAATACTCCATTTCGCTAAGGGGGATACTCATGTATGGGGATACTCTATTTCGTGACACCGGTGACCGGACATTCCGCCAGCGAGAAATAGTACGCATAAGCTCAACAGTTTTGGTGATGAGGCAGCAGATATAGAAATGACAACTGAGGACTATTGTTATTCAGATGTTGACTTCATGCAACGCCTCATGGAAAGGGGTGGCGGCGTTGAAGGTTGAGAAGGAAGGGGAGGGGGACGTGGGAGTGGGGAAGAAAGTTACGAGGGAGTGGACGAGGGAAAGGGAAGGGACTTGACCGTCTTAGGATGGGCATGCAAACATCTAGTTGTTTTATAATGCTGTCTCTTCACAAAGATGATTAATATTGCCCTCCTGCTTTATCCAGACTTAAGACTTGCACTGTGGCGACCGCCGCCCCGTACGCTACCTCCCTGCTCACGGGACGGCGTCGACTCCAGCCCACTATCCGTCTTGAGCGACTCGAGTCACTGCCTTGTCTACCAAGGCCTCAATCGATGGCGCTCTAAAGCGAAGCCATTGTGAGGTCAATATTCAGAAGAACAATCTAATGTAAGTTTGGAGATTGAAATTGTGCCATGTTGTTCAGTTGAGGTGATGGTGTCAGCGCATTTATAAGTGTCTGTATATTCAGGACACTTCATATAGCACATATTAAACATCTTTTGGAAATGCTAAAAAATTGAAAAAGCTGTTACACTGCTAGAATAGAGGTAGGCCTACCTAGTTGCGTTGTGTCTTCTGCACTTGCAATTAAGCGAATATATAATGAAAATGACCTGAGTGTTGAAAATACATGCTGAACAGAATTAGATGTAACTGTGTTTACATGCATGATGCTTGGACAAACTTTGTTCGTAAGCTGTACTTGTTTTTATGCTGTTTTTCTTTGTACAGTGCAGTAAGCGGTTGTACTTACGTTCATCACGTAGCCAGTCCATTACCATCAGAACCCCCTACGCACGAAAACGAAATCATTCGACCAGCTGTAGATGGAACGCTTGCTGTTCTGAAGGCCTGCAGTAGACACCACGTCAAGCGTGTAGTACTCATGAGCTCTGCGGCCGCCATCGTAGGTTAGCTTCCTATCTCTGTGTTCCTGTATATAGTGTGGACTCAGTCATGCACATTCACCAGGGTGCAACTTGTAAACCAGACCACACACATAAGGGCTGAAAAGTCACTGTTTAGTACTACTCTGCAATCCTAGTATGTCGCGTTAAGCAGTACGACGTGCTAAATTAATAACTTTGGGATACATTAAACCATTTCACGTTAAATAGAATAGTGCATAAACTGGGTGTGCATCAATAGTCCACACTGTATCTGTATATTATAACATAAGTTATAGATGTCTCTATTTTAATAACGCACCATTCCTATGAATTAGCTTGCCTATTGAGCGACTTCCATTGATTGATCTACTATACCCATTACCCAAGAATACCGTACCATTCGTAACGATTTACTTGCCATGCTTATCATGCTTTACTGTGCATAGGGATTAATTTGTCATGCGTTTTATACCTGACTATACCTAGTGATTATTTGTTGCTGTTACAGTTGATTTTTTGGAGAATGCTGTTCCAGGAAAAGTCTACACAGAAGATGACTGGACGAATCCGGAGGCTGTAATGTATGCTCCCTACGCAAAAAGCAAGACACTAGCAGAAAAGGCTGCATGGAAATATGTGGAACAACTGAAAGGTGGAACAGAAGTACAGAACTAGGCTTCACTATGGCACGCACCATTAAAGCTAGGACTATCATAGAATAAATCGATTGTGGCAATTTGTGGGTCTTATAAGTAAGGTGGAAATGGGTTGGTAAGCGTCTCTAAAAGCCTCTGCTAGTTTAACTGTCCACCACGCTTGCTTCACGTGAACCCCTGTTTGAAACAAAGTGCGTGGTGGACGACCGAGCCCTCGCCGGTATATGCGAGCCCAGAGACAATCAGTCGGATCGGACGATGAAGGACATCGACGCTCGATAGACTCGCCCTCGCTAAAAACACCGAGAGGAAGGCAACGGAAACCACCTCTCTAAAAAGGCCAAGAAACACTTGCAATCGGGGACTCAAATTTGTCGAATCGGGTAATCCCTGGTCAGATAGGCACGGAGTTGCCATTGGGGCAGCGTTGGGGGGATTGGCCGGGTCAAAAAGGCGCGCGGAGGCCTCATTAAACGCATGTGATGCTGTCGTAAAATGAACGCGGATGCATAGTTTGTAGAGGGGGCACTGCTTCGTAAGACCCATTATAGAACCTACTAGATGGATTAAAGTAAAAAACTTTGTTTTTAGCGGCGCGTGTATTTATTTTTAAACCTTGAGAACATAATTTCTTACAACTGCAGTATGGACTCCTTAATGAGAAGTTGTGGAGATACATGCCTTTATATACAGTCATGTGCAGCGTATAAATCAGAATGGAATAGTGCTGAAACGTCTATTTTGCACTGTATTGCAGTTTTGTATAGCATGCTAACCAGTATTACACGTCAAGGTAATTGCTCTGGGAGACATAACAGCACATCAGTTTACACTTTAAGGACGAAAATGTACTAAAACCAAGTGGGTAGCCAATGCAGCTCTTCGTTAAAGCGTCAAGCAGAATGGTATGTAAACAGCAAGCTGGTGATTAGTCTACACTTTATTAAATATTAAGAAATTTTCAGTGTATGTATGTGTCAAGAAACTTCATGTTATGCCTTTATAGTAGCTTCCAAACCTGTTGTTAATCAATTCCTTTCTTTTATTATTGAGTAATATTTTGGCTGTAGTAATCATTCTTATTTATATCATTTTTTAAACTAGTAAAATTAGTAATATAGTGTTATTTTCTTGTCACTCAGACGGCGAACGTTTTGAGTTGGCTGTCATCAATCCTACATGTGTGCTTGGTCCCATTTTGGGTGTTGGAGATGGAGCCAGCTTGATGGTGAGTTCGGATTAACCCTAAGGCCTAAGATAATTGTAATTAGCAACCTATTCTACTTGTAATTAGCAACTTATCTAGGCTACCATTTGTGCACAAAGCATCAACAGAAAGATGGCACACCAGATAAAACCGCAGTGTGGTCAATTGCAGTTATAATTACGACAATTTATAGAGGGGATCGTCGATAAAGGACTTCTGTAAAATATTACCTACTTTAGACCCCTCCGTCCTCCTTTGTCCGCATTTGGCCATACCCTCCCTTTGCGGATGCTAACATCAGAGGACGACTTCCTGCAGGACTTCTACTGTGTGACAACACGGATTCACATACCCATCAAGGTCCGACTTGCTTTCTCCTGCTTTTCAGTGCTAAATTCGAATCCACTTTTTTGTGTCATCGTCATTCTTTTTTACTATATTATTCCACAGTCCCTGTGTACGCTGTTGAAACGGTTATTGAGCTGCCTGCTGCAGAACATTGCTAATAACAAACCAATGTTGCTACAGACTGTCTCCCACCTGACTGAATTTGGTGTTTAAGGCACAGGTTGTACTGAAACTACTATAGGCCTATATCAACTTTAGATGCGGACGTTCGCGCTGGTCCTCACTCCATGTCTGCATTTGCCTGCATTGGGATGACCCATCCATCTTTCCTCATTGCATACGCCCTTTATATAGGACCCCATAGCATTATAAGTGTCTAGAACGTCAATGTCATGTCAGCATTAATTGAGTGGAATCAGCCTTTCTTAATCAACGGCAGCTGGATTTCTGAAAAAGTCACGTGACAGGACCCATAATCACTGATCGCTTGGATTACCAAAAACTATTACCATATGTCACCAAACCAAAGTGTACACAAAGTTTGGTGCTTTTGTCCAACCGGTCCCCCCCATCCGACTAAATTTTCGGTCTAACAGACTCCACTATATATAACTAGTGTCTTTATCATTCTTATCTTTAGATTCCTGTTTAGTTTTCCTCTCAGTAATTCTCTCCTGTTTGAGAATGCCTCCTTTCCTATTGCTCTCCTTCTTTTAATTTCTCTGTGGCATTTGGCATCTGTACATGCACACATAATGGTAATGATAATCTCGAGATTTCTATAGCGCCCAGAAAAGCCAAGTCGGGGGAACCAGCTCAGTGACAGGCGCTTAGTCAAAGTATAATGGATAGGCGGGGTGAAATCGGGGTCGGACAGGTTGACAGTCAGACCGCTTAGGTGGATGGTGTTTAGCATAAAAACGGCGAGGGAGATGAGAGGAATCGGAGGAATCGGGATAGGATTTGTGAAAAAGCAGTGTTTTCAGCTACGAGTGAAAGAACTGTGGAGAGATAGCAAGATGTGAGGGTTTTATGAAATATTGTATGTGTATATGCATTTCAGCATGCATACTGGAATAAACAAAAGATGTTTTAAATGTCTAGATCATTAAAAAGCTGATGGAACGTTGTATGCCACTCCTTCCTCGACTCAACTTCAACATCGTCGACGTTCGTGACGTTGCACTTGCCCACCTGAGAGCAATGAAAGTTCCTGAAGCAGCTGGTATCTTACATTCTAAGATGTGCCCTTTAGATTAACAGTAGACCAAGTACGTTAGACGATAGGATTTTAGGATTTCCATAGTACTTGGTCCACTGTTAACCTAAAGGGCTCAGATGTTCCGTTGTTAACCTTCTAGACTACTTCTATGTTTGTCTACGTCATGTTTTATGTAGGACTTTCAATTGTCATTTTTTTCATTTACGAGTGAACGAACATGGAGAGATAGCAAGATCTGAGGGTTTTATGAGATTGTATGTGTATATGCATTTCAGCATGCATGCTGGAATAAACAACAGATTTTTTAAATGTCTAGATCATTATAAAGCTGATGGAACGTTGTATGCCACTCCTTCCTCGACTCAACTTCAACATCGTCGACGTTCGTGACGTTGCACTTGCCCATCTGAGAGCAATGAAAGTTCCTGAAGCAGCTGGTAGGCCTATGTTACATTCTAAGAACTGATGTTCCGTTGTTAACCATCTAGACTACTTCTATGTTTGTCTACGAATGTTTTATGTCATTTCAATTGTCATTTTTATAATTTATTCCTGAACATCAGTTGATGGCAACTGAGGATCATAGTGAAACAAGACTGCAATATATATATATTTATATATATAGGCTATATATATATACTGTTTTTTGGGATTTTCCTGTTGGCGGTTCACTGTACTTGCCCTGGGATGAAACATGCATGCATACAGGAGCGTAGCGAGACTTACCCTTCATAGCTGGAGGCTAAGAAAATAACATTGCTAAAATGCATATTCGTAGCTCATTAGTAAGGCTGGCTTAAGTTTCACTGTTATTTTCTTCAAAGGTGAACTGTGCTCGTGCAACTAAATTCATAATTATGCATATACACCGATTTTTCATAGCAGCAACAGATGCCTTGGAAATTATTTCACTCACGAATTGTTTTCTCTCATCATGAGATTTATTCACCATAATTTATTCCTGTCATTCTGCTCTGCAAACCGAAAAGTCAGAGAAATTTGTTTTGAGATTTCGGCTAAACTAATACAGCTATACAGAGTGCACTGGCCGTACATTGTCGGTGGAAAGATCAGTTGGTGAGGGAGTGGACTGGCCACGCACCCTCATATGCTGAGGCTAAGAAAATAACATTGCTAACACTGCATATTCGTAGCTGCTTCTAAGGCTGGCTTACGATACTGTTATTTTCTTCTAAGTTGATGGTGCTCTGCAACTAAGGTTCATAGTAAAGCATATAAATTCGACTTTTCATTATCCCTTGTAGACAAGTTCGATATGTCAACTGTATCTCAATGCTGAAACTACTGCTGCTGCTGCTGCTGCTACATCTGCAAAACCAGTAGCTATAAAACTCGACTCAATTTCTCTGTAGTCGGTTTTGTGTCTCTTTGGATGGTTCTAGGACTCCTATAATAGCTAGAAACTCATTTGGACTAATTTCCTTCTTATGCGGTTTCCTGACTTCTCAGATTTCCCTTTGGTTGATCAACCGTGCTTGCCCTGAAAATTGGCATGCACACCAAATTTTATTAGCAGCAACTGATGGATTGGAAATAGCTACAGTCATGGATTGTAATTCCTTTTTCAAGGTATTCACTATTATTTTAATAGCATCGATAGCTGTAAAAATTGTTCTCTTTTCTTTGCCAAGTATTTGCTATATCACTTGATTTTGTCATTTATTGTTTTTTGGAAACATTGCAATATATGACTTGATTTTCATTATTTTCTCATGATTTTGTTTTACAGGACATCGACATATTATTAACCGCGGAGAGAACATGTGGATGCAAGACATTGCCATTATCTTAGCTAAGGAATTTAAACCTATGGGTATTTCTCTTCTTTTATTAATACAGCATTGATTACACTTGTTACTCAATCATTGCTCACCGGTTTTACACCAGTTACAAGCAGGGAAGTCCAATATCTTGAATACTGACACTGTGTTATAAAGACATAGCATACAAATGTTGATAATATTAATATTATAAGCATCTGTTTGTACACAATGTACAGGTATCCGAGGTTGTCACTGCTGCAGTGCTGCTCCTCAGTCTCTTGGACATGCTGGACAAGATTTGCCCATGTGTGTCTAAATATCGGTTGTGTGTACCTGATTCCTCGCACCACATAGCAACAATCAATTCGTGTTTAGCAAGCCCTGATTATCTAATTTTACAGGCAGAACTGTTTTCATTAATTGTTACCTCCAGCAGGGTAAAATATGAAAAAGTTGCATTGTCATTTGATTGGATAGACAGGAAGTGCGGTTTTCATGTGATGTCATCCATATTAATTGCGTTTTTAGTTTTGCAATTGCTTAATGCATCCAAGTCTCGAGCTCCTTTTGTGTTAAAAATTGAAGTCCTGTAAATATTAATTCCAAATAACTTGAAAATAAAGTGAAAATGACAAAAATTGTTTTACATTTTAGAGCAAAAGTGCCTTAACTTTTAGCCTGACATCTTGAATGCTTAGAAGTTAGTCACATTTAGCTTATTGCATAGTGCTTATAAGTCAATTTTAGTTTAATGTTAAATGCTTGTGAGTCAGTCTGAGAAAGATGGTCCCTTTTCTTTGCCTAGGTCACAGAAATATGAAAGCAAGAGGGCAATGTGGACTCCGGTTTAGCATTTGTTTATTTTGTTCAGGTTATAACATTCCGACTACACACTGTCCATATTTTTTCCTCTGGGTGGCCAGTTATTTTGACATAGATTCAGCGCTTGTCATGCCACTGTACAACAAAGAGCTACGCCTGGACAACACTCGTGTAAGTATATTTTCCTTGCACATCCTGTATTGCTTCTTTATAACAATTTAATAACTGTAGTGGTACTTTGACATAAATATTTAATATTTAATTTGACATAAATATTTAATATTTAATAATACGCAGCGTATTTTAGCTGGAACTATTTGCAGTAGATTAATAATGAAATTATGCTGATGATAGAAGTTTGGTTTGAAACAGCAAATTCGTCATCTGTTTGAAATGGTAAATTTGGAAATAATTACTAGCTCTCTGGTTGCAATGGCCTAGTACTAGAAAATATGAGTATTTAGGTATAAGGTACGATTGTCATGTTGGAGTTTTATTAAAACAAATAAATGGTATTCATCTTCTTCTTCTTTACGTTCTCTGCCCTCAGGCAGGTTCATATGTCCAACGACGCCATTTTTCTCTGTTCTCTGCTTCTCTTTTCAGTCCGCTGTATCCCTCCTCTGATAAATTGGTAATCATGGTATTCATCTATAAAGGATAAATCATAAGAAGTTCTTCTGATAATGGTAGACTACTATTTTATAATTAGACGCTTCGTGGTAGACTTACCGTGTATAAAGAGTATCTGGCAAATGACTGTTTCTTTTCATTTAATTTTACAGATGAGAAATATTCTAGGAATTACGCCCATTGACGTTAATAAAACTATAATAGAAACGACCTACGACATGATTGAGAAAGGGCTCATCAAAAAGAAGGGCAAATACTAATACAAATACCGAAAGAACTAAATTTGTTTATCGCACGAAGATTACAGAAAGACAACTAAACCTGCATATACTGTTCCAGAATTTCTTGATGTGGTTTTTGTGTGCTACTGAAAAATTTAGGAGATTTACGTTGCAATGGTTTTGTGAAGTTTCTGAAAGAAACTTTCTTTATAACTTTTTCTATAAGAGGTTCTATTTTGTTATTGTGTATTTATTTTATATTGTTTTTTTTATTTGATTGACGATGCGTTGATGTCTGTTTTAATATTATTGCTAGTGCACTGAATGTAGTCGTATTAGAGCATACGATGAAAACAGCATGTTATAAGCATAATAATTAGCTATATTCAGGGACTGTATAATCTGTTAGCTTGCAGAAACATTGCACTGCCCAAGAAGAAAAATTGCTCTTTGTTGATTTTCAGTGGTGTTGGTAAATTGTAAATGCGAACAATATTTTAGACGACTGTTCATTTAAAACTTCATTTGTTACATCTGTTTCTTGGTCATTAGCCGCCTCTGTGTAGTCAAGTATTTTCTGTTTGTTAAGCAGACCAAAATATTAATTATATTTTATAGGCAATGTTTTAAAAACTCTTGCAACAAAATTAATACTTTATCGGACTGTGAAGATGGTAACAAACATTATGAGGGTGCAATGGTGCATGTCATCATTGAGTACGATAAATATAAACTGATTTTTGAGATAGTGCCCTGCTTTAACTGCTTGAGTAATGTTTTCGAAATTTTGAGTTTACGATTTCGAGTGAGCTCTTGACTTGTTGCTAGCCGAACAGAGTGAAACACGGAGAGAGGAAGAGACAGAAGCAGATATAGTAGAGAAATAGAAGGACAGACAGAATGAGGCAGAGACAGGTTAATATTATGATAAGAAGGACATACGTACAGACACATAGACAGAGGCAGAGACAGAGAGAGCGACAGCAAGAAGAGAGAGAGAGAGTGTGTGTGTGTGTGTGAGATAATGTGTGTGTGCGTGCGTGCGTGTGTGTGTGTGTTGTGTGTGTGTGTGTGTGTGTGTGTGTGTGTGTGTGTGTGTGTGTGTGTTTTTGTGATGGTGACTGTGAAAAGCAAGGAGAATTGTTTGAGGGCGTATAAGTAGGAGACAAGAGAGCGAGGAAAGTTTAATGAAGAGGACAGAGGCGCAAAATCATAGAGATTATGATTTATTATTTATAATGGCTATAGTCATTCGTGCATTATAGTTCCTACTAACCAGCAATCACGTAAGCGATTCTACGGCGTCAAACAGAAACACCAGTAAACGACTCAAAACACCACATAGGGACCCGTAAGCGACACATTAGGATCGGCGGCCACCTGTTATACAGGGGTGCAAAAAACCAAACTTTTTTTTAAATGAAAAGTTGGTAATGTATTTGTTTTTTTGGTTTTTTGGTTTTGAGATTTCGCTATTTCGATCATTACTCTTAATTAATAATCGTTCAAATTAATCAGATGCATATAAATGAAATTAACTAGAACAGTAGAACCGTAGAATGTCATAAAACGAAGTTCAAAGCCATACAACAATTGTCGAGAGTTGAAGAAACGACTTTTTTGCAATTTACAATTTTGATTGGTAAAAAACCAAAATTGAGGTCTTCGGTTTTATTTTTAAACCAAAAAAACCAAAAACCAAATCAGTAAACCAAAAAACCAAATTATGCTGTTATAGGATGTTATTATTGTTATAGAAAGGTAATGTATTGAACTCACGATATGTCGCTCTTGATTTACGCTTCATTTAAATAGTTGTTTGCTGCGAAGCTTGTTTTCGACGCATAGGCCGTTTTGAACTATTAGGAAACTGAGGTGCATAATAGGTCTTTGAACTAGTCGCACAACATTAAAATCATGACTTTCATGTTATACTGTGCCCTTGACTTCTCTGATCCAGATGTAGACGCAGAAACGGTTTTAAAGGATTTCAAAATTAGTCATGTGATGTTATTTAAATTATTTGACAACATCGTTTTAAATAAATGAACATGCAATCATTAAAAACTTGTCTTCGGTTTTATCTTGCTGCTGTTAGTAATCAGTAATTGCCGACTGAATTATCTTTGTAGGCCTAATGTCAAGTGTATGGATGGCTGCGTAGGCCTAATGTCCTAAGTCGTGAAAAACGAAATTACCTACTGGAACTAGTTCGAGTGGTTGTAAACTGTCCTAGGCACCCTGTGCTCAGCTTCTATTTAGGGCGGACGTCATTATGTTCGCTCAGTCTTGGCCACTCCGAAACCTTTCGATCATGTACTCAGGCCTAGTTCTTGTGAATTTCTCAATCTGACTCGGAGGGAGTTTAAAGACAGCTCTCGGAAGGCGCGTCATTTTCTATCGCTCGCAAAAGTCCAGTTTCTTCTATTTCGCATGTAAAACAGAAAGAAATTTCGGAAAGTTATTTGTGGGAGGTTGAACCCGTAAAACCACCCCTAAATATGCCCATTAGGCCTAATGTAAAACGATGTTGACTTCAAGAGCCATAATAGCCTAAGTCAAAGGTTATAAACGAAATTAACCTATACTGCAACTCAGCTCGAGCGCCTGTAAACTGTCCTAGCTGGCACCTTGTGGCTCAGCTTCTTAGGCTTACATTTTGGTTCGACGTCATTATATCTTCGATCAGTCTTGGCTGACTCCGAAACCTTTCGATTTGTACTCAACAACATGTAGTTCTTGTGAATTTCTCAATCTGACTCGACACGGACAGCTCTCGGCAGGCGCGTCTTTTCTATCGCTGCCCTGGAAATTTCTTCTGGCAAATTTCGTCCTGGAGAGTATGTTCTAGTCTAGGCTACATATCTCCGCAGAGCTTCTCATTTGAGGCGATCGATCTCCTTGGTTGATCGCCTAGCAAAGGTTGGTTGATCGGTAAATCGATCGCGCTCGATGAGTTAGACTTCAAGAGGATCCTGGAGCCAGACCATTATTTTATTTACCTAATTTACATTACTTGTTAAAGTTCAGGCTTGGATCGATACAACATTGCATCGACAAGTAGAGTAGGTTTATCGACGGTTAATAAGTGTTGCCTACTCTAGCAGTTAATGGACAACCATATAAGCTATACGAAATACGATACACAATATAGGCGGCTTATGGCTGTACACAAAACGCTGTACACAGCTTCCGAGGTCGACCGTGCATCGATCACCTAGGCTACTCAGTTCAGCGCGATCGATTTTCAAATAGCCGTTCATAGATTAAATGTGACTGTTGGTGGAGAGTCGTGTTCTATTGCTAACTCGTGGGTGTTTCATTTGCCTGTCGAAATCTCGCGCTCGTTTGGCGTTCCATTTAATTGACCTGTAGGCCTATCTCTCGGCGAAGCTTATTTTGAACAGATCGAAGATTGTCGTTGAAAACTTCAGCCAATAATTTTATTTTTCAAGCTTTTACTTTAATCTTGCTGCTGGGTAGACCCAGGTTATTGCCGATTGGATTTGCTTTAACGATGTCAGACATGGATGGAGCTGTAGATGACGCAAGTACGAATTACGTTTTAAAATGGTTTGCTACGATAGTTCGATATCTATCGCAAAATAATGTCATATTCTACGGCTTATCAGTAGGGCCTACAGATCCAGTCTAGCCGTCCATTGTCCGTCGTAGCCTGTAATTTCAGGTAGGCCTACTCAATGCAAAACTTTCCGCTCAAAGCTGAGATCTCAACTCTACGAATTCCTATCCTCACTCATCTGATCCTCCCCTTCCGATCTTTCTCGACCTAAACGAGATCCGCCTGTGTAGCTCCTCTGCTTCATCTCTCTGGCAACCGGACTTGGATCTCCATTTGACCACTCTCTGAACAACCCTTCTGACTCAAAGTAGCGCTCGTGAATAAGCTGGTGCCTTTGCACTTAGCTTTCAATAGGCTTTAGAAATTTGAAGTTTACGATTACGGTTAAGGTAAGGTTGACGTCAACGGCCTTGGCAGCCACAAGAAACCACACTAAACTCTCGAAACAGATGCTGCGTCCCATTGTGCCATTCCATCGGGTAGCCTACTTAGTAGCTCCGCTTCTTTGTAAGGTATTGACATATGGAAATGCATGGAAAATATGTGTATACTGTGTAGGACTAGGCTACTACCCAAAGGAATTGCGCTTCAATTTTTAAACCAGATTATAAATTTGTACTCTCCATAGGCAACTGTTTAACTCTGAAAGTATAGGCCTACCTATTCATCTCTTTTTCATCAGAGTAGAGCCTATCTATGTTACAATAGGCCTACATTAGTGACCATTCTCGTTTATCCTAGTTTTACATCAACATGTAGGCCTACTTTTAATTTTATTTAATTTCTAGCTTCGTGTTTAATAAGCGTGTGTACAAACGGCATTGCACTTCTTATGTGAACAAGACATGCTACCATGATCTGAACACCGAGGGGCACTGTGGTGCATAGGTCTTTGAACTAGTCACACAACATTAAAATCATGACTTTCATATACTGTGCCCTTGACTTCTCTGATCCAGATGCAGACGCAGAAACGGTTTTAAAGGATGATCAGAATTAGTCATGTGATGTTATTTAAATTATTTGACACAATTTTGAGCTGCAAATTCTCCTAAGCATTCAACATTGTTACTGCAAAACACTGTTCGAGGAGGTGAGTATTTTGTAAAATATTTCCATTTTCGTTACTTATTTCTGGCCAAACTTGTTGGTTTATTCAATGTTTACAAATACTGTTACTAATAGCATGCTGTCATTGTTTCAACAGTCGTCTTGGTGACTGGGGCGTCTGGTTATATTGCCAGCCACTTAGTCCAGCTTCTGCTGAGCAAGGGCTACAAAGTGAGGGGAACAGTAAGAAGTCTGAAGAATGAGAAGAAGGTGAAACCGCTGAGGGATCTTTGTCCGAGCGCTAAGCATCCACTTGAATTGGTCGAGGCAGATCTTAACGATCCAGAATCATGGATGAGGTATGGACGATCTGTCGTTAGTTATTTTTCCTGTCAGTGTAAGTAAGTAAAAGTAAGTAAGAAAGTATATAATTTATTGAGAGGCACTAGCAAATCGCAGCACTGTACAAGTGTACATGGCAAGATTAATACATTCAAACAAATAACCAAAAATTTATATATACAACCATAGAATTGATTGAAAGGCTTTATTGTACATCACGGAACATAGAGGAAGAAGAGCTAGGGCTAGTCATAGGGGAAAATGAAGGGTTTAAACAACCAGATCTAGGGAAAACGTAACGCCGCCACTGCCCATAATCGGCAGTGCAAGTCCTTTGCTTTGATTTAGCATATTAGAGGGTGATGCTAATTAATTAACTAATCTAGCTACATTCAAATGTGTGTGTAATGCCAGCACAATTGGGGACGAGATTCATTTTATTGCTAAACTTGACCGTCTTAAGATGGGCAAACATCTAGTTGCTTAATAATGCTGTGTCTTAACAAAGATGATTAGTATTGCCATCCTGCTTCATCCAGACGTAAGACCTGCACTGCCACTGCCTTTGATGAGGTGCAGTCTTGGATAGTGAACAACAGACTTCTTAACCCGTCGAAGACTAAACTTCTGTTACTGGGCACTTATACATCAGCTTAAAAATTCGATTAGCCTAAATCTATGAAACTTGGTAACTCATTTGTTGAACTGGCATACGCTGCTCGTAACTTAGGAGTTGTTTTCAATTCTACCATGTTTCTCACTGACAAATGTAAATACGTTTTCTACAGCGCTGCAAATTCACCAGGGTGCAACTTGTAAACCAGACCACACAGAAAAGGGCTGAAAGTCACTGTTTGGTACTACTCTGCAATCCTAGTATGTCGCGGTTAAGCAGTACGACGTGCTAAATTAATAACTTTGGGATACATTAAACCATTTCACGTTAAGTAGAATAGTGCATAAACTGGGTGGGCATCAAAGAGTCCACACTGTATCCGTATATTATACACATGCAGAACAGAATTAGACATGTAACAGTGCTTACATGCACGATGCTTCGGCAAATTTTGTTGTGAACTGCACTTGTTTTATGATGTTTTCTTTGTACAGTGCAGTAAAAGGTTGTACCTACGTACATCACGTAGCCAGTCCATTCCCTGCAGAAGCCCCTAAGCACGAAGACGAAATCATTCGACCAGCTGTAGATGGAACGCTTGCTGTTCTGAAGGCCTGCAGTAGACACCACGTCAAGCGTGTAGTCCTCACGAGCTCTGTGGCCGCCATCGTCGGTTAGCTTCCTATCTTTGTTTTCGTGTATATAGTGTAGACTCAGTCATGCAAATTCACCAGGGGAGACGTGTTATGATAGAACTTGAAAACCAGACCACACACAAGAGGGCTTAATGCTGAAAAGTCACTGTTTAGCGCTACTCTGCATTCCGAGTATGTCGAGTACTCGCGTTAAGCAGTACGACGTGCTAAATTAATAACTTTGGGAAACATTAAACCACCGCACGTTAAGTACAATGGTGCATAAATTGGATGGGCACCAAAAAGCAGACACTGTATCTGTAATACTCTGTATATTATACACATAAGTTACAGGTCTCTCTAGTTGAATAACACACCATTCCTATAAATAAGCTTGCCTGTTATAGCGATTAGCCTACCATTCCCATTGATTGGCCCACTATACCCAACCATATTGATCATACCTCACCATTCCTATTTATTGACTTGCCGTACTTATCATGCTTTACTCTGCATAGGCATTATTTAATGTGCCATGTGTATAATGCCTTAATGATTAATTGTTGCTGTTACAGGTGATATTTATGAGAAAGCTGTTCCTGGAAAAGTCTACACCGAAGATGACTGGACGAATCCAGAAATTTGCAAGGATGCCTACTTCAAGAGCAAGGCGCTAGCAGAAAAGGCTGCATGGAATTATGTGGAACAGCTGACAGGTGGAACATAACTACACTTAAGCCTCACTATGGCATGCACCATTCAAGCTAGGACTTTCATAGAACAAATCGATTGTGTGGCTTACATGTATAAGTAAGTAGCTGTGCTTATTTTTAAACGCTGAGAACACAATTTTACAGCTACAGTATGGACTCCTTAATGAGAAGTTGTGGAGATATGCCTTAATATGTATACATGTACAGCATGTAAGTCAGTCCATGGATAGAATGGAATAGTTCTGAAAAGTCAGTATTTCTGCGCTGTACCGATATTGCAGTTTTTGTACAGTATGCTAACCAGTATTTCACGTCAAGGTAGTAGCTGTGGGAGATATAACAACACATCAGTTTGCACTTTAACGACGAAAATGTACTAAAACCAAGTGAATATCCAATGCAGCTCTTCGTTAAAGCTTCAAGCAGAGTTAATTCATTCATTCATTCTGGAATTTATATAGCGCCCCTTCAAGGAAACTATTCTAAGTTGAATTTTGTATAACTATATGATCATAAAAATCGTCTTGCCATCAGTAAATGTAATGTGGAAAAGGGGCAGCCCTGCAATAGCGGATTATTTTATCCTTTAGGGCTGTCCTGTTGACGGCGTCAGCAGATTAACATGTTTTAAAAAAATGACTGATTGTTAATTAATTGTGCTGTTGTTGATTCAATAAACGGCTGATTGATTGCATTGCATTCAGAGGCGCTCCCGACTCCAACGCGCCCGAAAAGAACAATTTTAAGTTTAGTAAGGAAAGTTTCAGTCAGACTCACAGGGTGTAGACGCAGCTGTAGAGGAAGACGATTCCAGATCATTGGTGATCTGAATGGTGTGTAAACAGGATGCTGGTTATTAGTCTACAACTCTACACTTTATTAAATATTTCAGTGTATGTATGTGTCAAGACATTTCATGTCATGCCTCTATAGTGGCTTTCAAACCTGTTGTTAATCAATTCCTTTTTACCATTATTGAGTAATATTTTGGTTGTAGTAATCGTTCTTATTGATATTATTTTTTAAACTAGTTATATTACTAATATTGTGTTATTTTCTTGTCATTCAGATGGCGAACGTTTTGAGTTGGCTGTCATCAATCCTGCATTCGTTCTTGGTCCCATTTTGGGTGTTGGAGAGGGAACCAGTCTGCTTGTGAGTTGGGATTAGGCTTTAGGCCAAAGCTAATTGTAATTAACAACTTCTGTAGCATATGTATCTGATGCACGAAGCATCAAGAGATGGCGCACCAAAATGAAACCGCAATGTGGTCAATTGTTGCTTAATTACGACAGTTTATATAGGGGGTCGTCCTTAAAGGACGGCTGTATATTACCGACTTTGGACTCCTCCGTCCTCCTTTGTCCGCATTTAGCCATACCCTCCCCTTTGCGGATGCTAACATCAGAGGACGACTTCCTGCAGGACTTCTACTGTGTGACAACACGGATTCACATACCCATCAAGGTCCGACTTGCTTTCTGCTGATTTTCAGTGCTAAATTAGAATCTACTTTTTTGTGTAATCGTCATTCTTTTTACCTTTATTCCACAGTCCCTGTGCACGCTGTTGAAACGGTTTTTGAGCTGCCTGCAACAGAACATTGCTAATAACAAACCAATGTTGCTACAGACTGTCTTCCACCTGACTGAATTTGGTGTTTAAGGCACAGGTTGTACTGAAACAACTATGTATCAAATTTAGGTGGGGACCTCCGCGCTGATCCTCTCTCCATGTCTGCTTTTGTACAATACAACACACAATACAACACTAGACTGGTCCACAAAATTAAAAGTTGGAAATACATTGCTCCACAAGGCTGCCCTTGTTACACATGAAAACATGAGTCTGTATGCAAAATTTTGGAAAGATTTGATTATATTTAGAGGTCGCTATGTTTTTCGACTTTTTGCTACTTTTATGAACTTGTCAAAAACATGTATAATTTTGATTTTTTTTTCAATCGGTTATAAATTATTTTCAAGTCAGTTATTATTTTGAAAAATAAACAGCCCAATTTAGAAATATATACTGCAGTGTTACTGCTTAGTCAGGATGCATTACGTTTGTAATAAAATATAATTTTGGATAATTAAAGAAGTAATCCAGTCTGCATAAATCCCGTCATTGAAGTGCTGGAAACCCGAAACCTACTATTATTTCATTTTGCCTTTGTTGGAACAGAAAATTTTGTCCGATGACTGGAGACAAGTTGCAGCAAGTATTGTTTCTGTGACTCATCCTTAGTATATCATTCTAAGAATGGATCAGAGCCACTCCACGTTCTGCGCAGTCATTGACGACCATCAACAGTTTGACATTTGCCTTCGTCGACTGGGAAGTAGGGTCCAGTGGTCAGGGAGTAAAGGACTTTGATAGGAAGGCTGTGGGATGTTCTTGATCCTGGATGGTAAAAAGATCAAGCAGTTTTAAAGATCTCCTTGTGACATACTCTTCCAGTGGAGTCTGGTGGTCGAAGGATTTTCTGTCCAGACGCTACATGGATAGCGGATTAGGTGGATAAATAAGATTGTATTACCAGAGCAGCGTCGATGTCTTCAGTGACACGCTTCGAAGAAATAGCGGAGATGATGAATGAAAGAGTTAATTAAATCGAACTCAATCTGTAACTCCTTGAATCAGCACAAATTTGTGTTCATACAACTTCCACAGTTTGCCAACACCCGAATCCACACACTGTGCGGGATTCTAGCCTTCTCCCGAATTACCAACGCAGCGACTATTGTTGCTTTCGTGGCCTAACCAAATGCTATAGTCTATTCTGGTAATGAAATATGAAATTCCTCAGGATTGCCCAATTTTTTGGTAGTCCAGACCCAAGAAAGTGTTTGTCAGGCATCCCTAACAAACAACATTGTGAGAAACTCCTTGTTGATGCCAGTTTCACCATAGCTGCCGTTTTGTAACGTACGAGCTTTTATTGCAGAAAGTGAAAAACATGTGCTGTAAGCTTATTTCATATTCAAGGCTGGCTTCACAGACGAAAAAGTACTCGAATCACGCTAAATTAGCAGTATACAGAGCAATATTCAACAATACAATTGTAGGATATGAAACAAATTGTGATGAAAAGGTGGCATGCAAAATTTAAAAATTAGTTATAAGCCAACAACCGTTTATCTATCAGAAAGAACTTGAAATAAGTGTTTTATTTGTAAATAAGCTTATTATTCTTTTAGTTACTTAAATACAGTTGGCATATTGATCATGATTTAGAAAGATGGTGCTTGGTGTTCATGGGTGCTTATTTTAATTCATAATGAAGCTATTAACGCGTCATGATGCGCAATTTTTGCAATTTCTACAAAAAGTGTCAAAACCTAGCGACCTCTAAACATGCTCAGATCTCTTCAATTTTTTCAACACAGAGTCTTCTAGTCAAGTGTAACAGGGGCAGCCTTGTGGAGCAGCATATTTTGAAAAAATATATTTCCCCATGTAAGTTTGGACCAGTCTAATACAACACATTACAATACAACTGGGGCGCGGTGGTTTAGGGGTATGTTCGGTGCCTTGCAGCTGGAGGGTTGCGGGTTCGAATCCACCTCAAAGTCGCTGCGTAGGGACCCTGGGCAAGTCCTTCACTCGCAATTGCTCATGCGCTTCGGCGTGAAACTCCGATTCAGCGTTCGCGCAGTACTCGGGAGCGCCTCTGAATGGGAAATCTGGTAGGGGCGCTATAACAAGTGTTCAAATACAATACAATACAATACAATTTGTCTGCACTGGGATGACCCATCCGTCTTTCCTCATTGCATTTGATGGCTCATAGCATTATAATTAAGTGCCAAGCTATTCTAGGGTACTTTGCAATGTCAACTCGAGGCGCAAATGCTAAGAGTTAAATTATGATACAAAACCCATAAAGTTAAATTATGATACAAAACCCATAAAGTCGGTCCTCTTAAACAACCAGGCGACCATAGTGATTGGATTACTCATCTGAGAGAGGGTAAGTCTTAAGCTAACCCCGAAATGACACGAGAGACCAGGTAGAATGAACAGATGCAAAAAGAGAGTTCCAGTTTTTGGCCCCACACAACTGAAAGTAATTATGCGGTGGACAGGTTTTATTGGTCAGTTGATCGATTTAATTTAGGAATAACTTGGGTCACTTATGCAAAGAAATGCTGTATTGGCTTGATATAATCTGCTGGAGAATTCATTGCTGATTTCAACTAATTTATTTACTATCTCAGATGAAATAGATTGCTTTATTGCACTGCGCATTTCTATATCTGTTAGTTCTTTACCCAGCGTTTAACAGGATTCCTATTATTGTAACATAATGTCTAGTTGCATGCACTAATGCATAGATTATGCTCAAGGTATGTATGGATTGATAAGGAAACAGCGCATATCTTGCAGTACATGAACACATAATAATATTATGGTAATCGCAATCTCGAGATATCTATAGCGCCCAGATAAGCCAAGTCCTGGGAACCAGCTCAATCACAGACGCTTAGTCAAAGTATAATCGATAGGTGGGGTGAAATTGGGGTCAGTCAGGTTGATAGGCGGCTAAGATGGCTGGTGTTTAGCATTGAAACGGCGAAGGAGGTGAGAGGAAGAGGAGGAATCAGGATAGGATTTGTGAAAAAGCAGTGTTTTCAGATTTGAGTGAAAGACCTGAGGAGAGATAGCAAGATGTGAGGTTTTTTGAGATTGTATATGTATGTGCATTTCAGCATGCATACTGGAGTAAACAAAAGATTTTTTAAATGTCTAGATCATTAAAAAGCTGATGGAACGTGATATACCACTCGTTCCTCGATTCAACTTCAGCATCGCCGACGTTCGTGACGTTGCACTTGCCCACCTCAGAGCAATGAAAGTTGCTGAAGCAGCTGGTAAGTTACACACAAAGATGTTCCTTTGATAACCTTTTAGACTATTTCTTCTTCAGCTTTCTACATCATGTTTTACATAACTTTCAGTTGTCATTTGTATAGGGCACTTATGTTTTGAAAACGAACATCATTTGAAGGCAACTGAGGATCATTGTGAAGCAAGACTGAAATACCAGTAGCTAGAAAGTAAACAAGACACATTTTCTCTGTAGGCTGTCCGTTTCTTCTTGAATTTCTCTAAGACTGAGTAGGCCTAATGGCTGGAACTTCTTCTAGAAGCACCTTCTGCATAGACTGATTCCTTTTTTCTGATTTTCCTAGTGGCGCTTCACTGTACTTCCCTGGGATGTGGCATGTACACCGATTTTGCTTAGCAGCAAGTGATGCCTAGGAAATTATTTCAGTCACGAATAAATTGTTATCTCTCATCATGAGATTTATTTACCATATGCCTTGCATGCTGGACTGTAAACCGAGAGGTCAGGTGTTCATATAATTTGTTTTGAGATTTCACCAATACAGCTCTAAAGAGTACAATGAAATATATAACTTAATATTTTTCAATATTTTGTCATAATTTTCTTTTACAGGACATCGACACATTACTTGCGGTGGAGAGACTGTGTGGTTGCAAGACATGGCCAATCTTTTAAATAAGGAATTCAAACCGATGGGTATTTAATTCTCTTTTTTATTAATGAAGCGTTGGTTGCACTTGTTGATTAATTATTGCACACCTTTTTCGACTCAAATTGCAAGGGAAGTCCAATATCTTGAATACTGACACTGTATTATAAAGACATAACATGTACAAATGTTCATATATATATATTAGCATGTGTATGTACCGGTATATGAGGTTGTCATTGCTGCCTTTGGTGTGTGATTTCAAACTCCTCAGTCTCGTTGACATTATCGACAAGATTTGTCTATGTGTGTCTAATAACATGTAATATTACTGCGCTCTACTGACCGTCTGGACCTCTTTATCCCTCGTGTTAGGTCTGCCTTGGCTCAATGCCGGGCATTTGCTGTGACAGGTCCCTCCACTTGGAATGGCCTCCCCCTCTTCTACGGGCTAAGCTCATGTCTGGGATTTCTCACGCATCCTCTCGATCTCTTAAAGGCGTTTCTTTTCACCCGGGGCTTCCGCGCTGAAAACGCCTCTGAATAGTTTATGCTGCGAGATGTATGTCTACAAATTTTTAGATACGATTCGATATGATACTAAGGTACAAATGAATGCAGTGTGTGTGTGTGTGTGTGTGTGTGTGTGTGTGTGTGTGTGTGTGTGTGTGTGTGTGTGTGTGTGTGTGTGTGTGTGTGTGTGTGTGTGTGTGTGTGTGTGTGTGTGTGTGTGTGTGTGTGTGTGTGTGTGACTGATTTCTCGCAACACAGCAACAATCAATTCGTGTTTAGCAAGCCCTGATCACCTAATTATAAAGGCAGAACTGTCTTCATTAATTGTTACTCTATCAGGAGAGAAAAGGGGACGGGACCATTGTCGTTTGATTGGATAGCCAGGAAGTGCGGTTTTCACTGAGGTCATGCATATTCATTGCGTTTTTAGCTCGGCATCCACTGAATGGATCCGAGTCGTGAGTTTCTTTTTTGCTACAAAGTGAAGTCCTGTAAATATTGATTCCAAATTACTTAGAGATATATTAGATACAGCTTGCATTTTCATATGTTACAATAAAGTGCAAATGACAACAATTGTTTTCAATTTTGAAGCAAAGGTGCCTTAAGTTTTAGCCTAACATCTTGAATGATTCTGCTTATGGAAAATGCTTGTAGTAAAACTTAGCTTATTACATCGTGCTTGTAAGTCAATTTTAGCTTATGGAAAATGCTTGTGAGTCAATCTAAAAAAAATAGTTATTTTCGTTACCTAGGTCACAGAAATATGAAAGCTAGAGGCATTCTTTGCAGTGTACTCCGGTTTAGCATTTGTTTATTTTGTTCAGGTTATAAAATTCCAACTTCAAGCTGTCCATATTTTTTTCTCTGGGTGACCAGTTTTTTTGACAAGTCAGTCAAACTTCTCATGCCATTCTATAACAAAGAGCAACGCATGGACAACACTCGTGTAAGTATATTTCTTTGTGCATCTGTATTGCCTCTATTTGAGAGTGGGGTTGTTGGAAGAATGGTAACTCTAGCGTGAAGAGCGGAACATCACGCAGGCGGCGAGATCGATACCCGCTACCTCCGTAAAGGTCGACGCAGCCTTCATCTCCCTTGGTGGAGACTGTAAAATGAGCAGTAGGACAAATGGGCACCTTGCACAGCTGTCATACAGTTAAATTCAACTCCTGTTTAATTCAATTGTACCTTATTGTCGATATTTAAGTTATCCGGAACTATTGCAATAGATTAACAATGAAATGATGCTGATGATAGAATTTTGGTTTGAAACATAGCAAGTTTCATCATCTGGTTGAAATAATAGATCTGGAAATAAGTACTAGCCCTTTTGTTGCAGAGGGCTAGTACTAGTAAATAATAAGTATTAAGGTATAAGTAACAATAATGTCATGTTGGGGTTTTGTTAAAAAAGGAATGTACTCGTCTGCAAAAGCATTCATCTTGAGGGTCTTTTGCTACTGACGGAGTTAGGATTACGTATCAAATTTTGATGGTAAACTTACTGCGTTTAAAGAGTATCTGGCAAATGACTTTCTGTTAATTTTAATTTTACAGGTGAGAAGTATCCTAGGAATTACGCCAATTGATGTTAATAAAACTATAATAGACATGACCTACGACATGATTGAGAAAGGTTTCATCAAAAAGAAGAGCAAATACCGGAAGAACTAAATTTGTTCATCACACGAGGATTACACAGAAGCAACAAAACGGGCATATACTGGATGCTCCATTTGCAGAATGTTTTACAGTAGTTGGTGAAAGAAGGCTTCATTTTGCTTTTTATTTTTTGGATTTCTTTTTATACAGTATATAATATTCCTGTTTTATTTAAGTGAGCACGAGTTAGTTTCTGGTTAATATTAATGCTATTGCAAAAATGGAACTGACTGCAGCTTCCACTCACGACTAAAAACCGAACTCTTCAAACTCTCCTATCCGATGGTTTTACTCCTGCACCACCCCACGACCACCACTACCAACGATTTCCACAGTAGCACCGTGCTGTCTTTTCGGCTCGACTTCCCCGGATTCTGACCTGGCACCTAAACGGGACAAATGACCTGGCTGTTGAGGACTTGATTTTATATAGTGCCGGTGCATAAGATGGTCACTCGACGTGGCGTTGATGGGGTGCTGAAAACTTTAAAAGATTTACTTTACATTACTATTGTAGTTTATTTGTGTCTGTTTTAATATTATTGCCCGTGCACCGAATGAAGTCATATTAGGGCATGTGATGAAAACAACATTCTGTTGCATATAATTATTAACAACATTCAGGGGTCTGTTTATATCTGTTAGCTTGCAGAAATATTGTACAGTGCATGTAGAAAAATTGCTGTTTGTTGGTTTCCAATGGTGTTGCTAAATTGTTACGAAATTTTGGACAGTTTTTGTAGACAAATATTTATATGTGATGTATTGAACTCACGATAATTATGTCGCTCTTGATTTACGCTTCATTTAATCGACTTGTTTTTCTGCGAAGTTTGTTTTCGAAGCATAGGAGTTTTGTCGTTTACAACATCGGCTAAATAAATGAACGATCATTTGCACTTGTCTTGGGTTTTATCTTGCTGCTGTTAGAAATCAGTAATTTTTGCCGAGTGAATCTTCTTTAAGGGTGTCAGATTTGGATGGCGCGTAGATGACAGAAGTATAAATTAAGTTTTGAAATAATTGGAGTGGTTGTTCAATGTCTAGGCCACTATGCCGTGGCTATTAGGGCGGATCATCGTGTGGAGCCCAATTCGTCCATCATCCATTCATCCGTCCCAGCCATGTAGGTCCTACGTAAGCCAAAATTAATGTAAAGTAATGTTGTCTTCGAGAGCCATACTAGCCTATGTCGTTAAGCACTGGATAGACCTAGCCTACTGCTACTCAACCGAGAGCCTGTAAACTGGCATTCGGATGATCAGCTTCTTATGCTCAGATTTTGGTCAACTTTATTATGTTCAATCAGTCTTATCTTACTCCGACCACCTCTCGATCTGCATTTAACTATAGTTTTTCTGAATTTCTTAATCTGACTCGACACGGACAGCTCTCGGCAGGCGCGTCTTTTCTGTTGCTCGCCCTGGAAATCTCCTCTGGCGAACGTTCGCCCTGGAAAGTAGGCCTGCGTTCTAGCCTACCTATCTCCATGGCATCCATAGGGGGTGCAAAGGAAGCATTTACTCCCCTGGATTTTGAGCATTTTAGGCCTAATTCTTTACAAAAAATAAAATCTTTTGATTATTATGATTATTACAAAGCGATTTTCAATGCGAGAAAAGCACTTAATTATATAGATAAGTTATTGGCCATTATTTATTTTTAAAGTTGTCGCGTGATCATGAAATTGACATGAATAGCCATTCTGTGCAAAAACGGAATTTTGTTTAGTCCCCTTGCCAAGGGCCAACAATTTTAAACTTTGCACCCCGTACAGACATTCCTGCGGACTCCCATGCATTTCTGAACTGAAATCTTTTCTGTACCTGGACTCATTTCCTTCATAAGCTGCTCTCGTGTCTTCTCGGACTCCCTTCTTGTCTTTCGACCAGGCTCGCCTTGCAATTATTTGGCTTGCACAACGATTGTTTATTAATTGCGCCCATTGACTGACTCTTGAGCATTATTACAGTGGCTTTAAACGTTCATAGATTAAATTTGACTGTTGGTGGAGAGTCCCGTTCTCTTGCTAGCTCGTGGGTGTTTTATTTGTCTCGCGAAATATCGCGCTCGTTTGGAGTTCCATTTAATTGGCCTATATCTCGGCGAAACTTGTTTTGAATAGCTAGAAGATTGTCGATGAAAACTTCAGCCCATATTTGTATTTCTCAAGCTTTTGCTTGAATCTTGCAGCTTGTTAGACCTCTGTTATTGCCGATTGGATTTACTTTAACAATGTCAGACATGGATGGAGCTGTAGATGACGCAAGTACGAATTACGTTAATACGTTTTTAAAATAGTTTGATAGAATAATTCGATGTCTATCGCAAATCGCAATGTCACGTGCTGTGGCTTATCAGTGCAGATCCATCCTAGCTATCCATCGTCCGTCATATCCTGTAATTTACGGTATTCAACTCAAAAGCTAAGGTCTCAACTCTACGAATTCCGATCCTCAGTCATCTGATCCTCCCCTTCCAATCTTCTTCGACATGAACGAGATCCGCCTGGGTAGCACCTTTGGCTCCTCTCTCTAGCAACCGGACATGGATCTCCACTTGACGACTCTCTCAACAACCCCTCTGACTCACAGCAGCGTTCCTGAGTAAGCTGGTGCCTTTGCACTTAGCTTTCAAGAGGCGCTTTAGACATTTGGAGCTTACGATTACGATTAACGTAAGAGCGACGTCAACAGCTCTGGCAGCCACAAGAAGCCACACTCAACTCTGGATACAGATATACTGCGTCCCAGTGTGCACTGTCTATCGGGTACTTTGTAGCTCAGCTTCTTTGTTAGGCATTGACGTCTATAAATGCATGCAAAAATTTGTATACTGCTTGTGTACTATCCAAAGGAAATAGTCTTCCATTTTTACTGCAGATATTATAAATCTGTATTCTCCATAGGCAACCTTTTACTCTGAAAGTATAACTATTCATCTGTTTTCATCATAGATAAAATAAATAAATGT
Source organism: Aporrectodea caliginosa (assembly GCA_020284085.1). Taxonomy (NCBI): domain Eukaryota; kingdom Metazoa; phylum Annelida; class Clitellata; order Crassiclitellata; family Lumbricidae; genus Aporrectodea; species Aporrectodea caliginosa. The sequence continues at coordinate 209,927 of JACEVL010000851.1, read as the reverse complement.
AATATATTAAATGTTTAACTTTGACCACTGTGTCGCAATTGTGATGTTGATATATCTATGTTACATTACATTACATAAGTGACCATCTCGTGTAGGCCAGATTTGCATCCATATGTAGCCTACTTATATCTGTAGTTTTTGTAATTTCCAGCTTCATGGTTAATAAGCATTTGTACAAACAGCATTGCATTTGTTAAGTGAACAAGACATACTCCCATTTGAACATCGAGTGGCACTGTGGTGCATAGGTCCTTAAACTAGTCACACGACATTTCATCAGGACTTTCATATACTGTGCCTTTGACTTATCTGATGCAGATGCAGAGAAGGCTTTAAGCGATGATGAATACTAGTCATGTGATGCCATTTAAATTATTTAACACATTTTTGAGCTGCACATTCTCCTAAGCATTGTTAACATCGTCACTGCAAAACACTGTTTGAAGAGATTAGCATTGTGTGTAATTTCTCCATTATAGTGACTTATTTGTAGCCCAACTTGTGGGTTAATAAATTTAAAAATGCTGTTTATAATAGCATGCTGTCATTGTTTGAACAGTCGTCTTGGTGACTGGGGCGTCTGGTTATATTGCCAGCCACTTAGTCCAGCTTCTGCTGAGCAAGGGCTACAAAGTGAGGGGAACAGTCAGAAGTCTGAAGAATGAGAAGAAGGTGAAGCCGTTGAAGGATCTTTGTCCAACCGCTAAGCATCCGCTTGAATTGGTTGAGGCAGATCTTAACGATCCAGAATCATGGATGAGGTATCCATTAGGCCTATTCCGAGTTGATTCGGTGGCGGCGAGGCTAATTCGGAACTTCGGCCTCTTGTCACGTGATATCGACAATTTTAGACATGACTCACATGAGTGCCTCCTTAAACGAAAGTACACCCACTTGATGAGATTGACTGACGGCATTGGAGGATGGCGAGGTTTAAGATAGGATATTGAAGAATGTTGAAGATTAGCCAGAGACAGACAGACAGACAGACAGGCATAGACAGACAGACAGAGACACAGACAGACAGAGACACAGACAGACAGGTAGACAGAGACAGACAGAGATAGACGGACAGTAATAGAGGGAGAGAGACACACAGAGACAGACAGAGACATACAGAGAAAGACTGAAACAGACACAGACAGACACAGACAGACACAAGCAAAACAGAGACGACTCGACACAAACGAGAGTGAAGCGCAAGACAATTGGAACAGATTTTCCTAGTAAATATTGTAAATAGGCCTACATATCGTAATCGTAGTCTCGAAGTTTCTACATAGCCTATTATAAAGTAATTACCAAATAATAGACGTTACATTCGAAAAGCAGCAGAAGTTATCATTTCTTGAAAGGTTTCCACTCTGCTGTACAAATTACAGTCTCGCAAACTGACGCTATGCATCATGGTCATTTTTAACGAGAGCGTTCATCTGGCTGCAAATGAAGCTAAACAACGACGAATTTAGACGCATTGCGTTTGCCATACTTTACAGATCGAATCTGTAATTGTAAATGAAATCGAACATAATAATTATACACAGTGACACTAAGGGGTCGTCCATTAATTATGTCAACAAATTTTAGGCCTTTTTTGACCCCCTTCCCCCTCTTGTCAACAACTGTCAAACATTGACGGACCCCAAAAATTATGTCAACAATCCCAGAACCCCCTACCGGCAGCGTAGCCAGACTGACTTTTTCTCAATGACTTTTTTAGAGATTTGAACTCCGATAACCGTTTTTAGACATTTTTTCTGATGACTTTTTTAGTCATTTACCATATTTTTGATTTATTCAAAAAAATTTGTTGACGTCAACTTGGACCAAACCCCCTCCCCTGTCAACAACTGTAAAACTTTTCCAAACCTCCTCCCCCTATTTGTTTACATAATTAATGGACGACCCCTAAGGAGCAAAGCAAATTGTAGGCGTTTTCTACGCTAGCCGACATGATGTTAACCAAAGTTCGACCGTACGTTACAGCAGAAAATAGCGTACGCGTACGGTACGTAATTTACTAAAAATAATAGCGTACGCGTACGGTACGTTCGTATTCCGTACGTATGAGCAACCTTTAATATTAGTTGCTTCTCGTGACGTCACATTTTGTCTCCTCATTTTCTCGTCGTTTTTTCTCGTCGTTATTACGTCACTTTACAGTTCTTATTTGTAGTTCCGTTTCAGCGAAGAGGTAAATTATTATTTTGTTTTTATTTTGTATAATTTGATTATTTTATCTACAGAAATAAAACAGGCTGACGGATTCATATTTTTCTTGCATGGGTTAGTAGTACTTAGTACGGCCGCGTGGCAAGAACGCACATAATAAAAAAATATAAAAATTAGCGTACGCTATTTATTAATTTAGCCAAAAAATAGCGTACGCGTACGGTACGCATTTCAGCAGAAAAAATAGCGTACGTTCCGTACGTACGGTCGAACTTTGATGTTAACTGTCCTAAAGTATAGAATTATATCAGTTAACGAAGCAATGCACAGTGGACTAATAAACTACAGGAGACACCAGTTGTGGTCCCACGCATAGGCTACACGTACATGTATAGCCCAAACAACGGATTTCCCAGTCAATAGCTGAAAGGCGACATCATGTTCAGGATCTCTGGACCTAGTTGCGTTGATAGTCTGGAGCGATGGCAAATGACAGATGACAGATAATTATAATAAATGACTGATGACAGATGATAAATGAAAGATGAGAGATGAGAGATGACAGATGACAGATGATAAATGAGTAAAATGACAGATGATAGATGACAGATAATAAATGACAGATGATAGATGATAGATGACAGATGACAGATGATAAATGAAAGATGAGAGATGACAGATGACAGATGACAAATGAGTAAAATGACAGATGATAGATGATAGATGACAGATAATAAATGACAGATGATAGATGATAGATGACAGATGACAGATGATAAATGAAAGATGAGAGATGACAGATGACAGATGACAGATGATAAATGAGTAAAATGACAGATGATAGATGATAGATGACAGATAATAAATGACAGATGATAGATGACAGATGACAGATGACAGATGATAAATGAAAGATGAGAGATGACAGATGACATATGATAAATGAGTAAAATGACAGATGATAGATGACAGATGACAGATGATAAATGAGTAAAATGACAGATGATAGATGTTACATTGTTAGATGACAGATAATAAATGACAGATGACAGATGATAAATGAGTAAAATGACAGATGATAGATGACAGCCAACTGTTGTTCAGATACAACGCTTGGATTAGTTGAGCAACTTATAAAGTTTGATAGGCTACCTCAGCTTAGATTCAAATAATTATTATATCAATATCATAGTAACTCATAGTTTAAAATATCGTTGATGGTTCTTATAGCTATCCTCAGTTTTAAAAGGGCTGTTCTTCTTCTTACGCTAGAAGTTAATGAATTGTTTAGGAAAACCTTCGCTCTGATTAACAATTATTTCCAAATGCATTGAAATGACTGGTTTGGCTTTCCATAAGTAGACTGATGACAATGGACGCGGTAATTAGATAGGCCTACGCCTACATCTGGATCGTAAAGCTTTCTTTCAGTTTTGGCTTAAATTGGACTGTGTAAGTATAATAATTTTTCACATGATACTCAACGCAAGATATTTAATCATTTCTTCGTCTCTTCTTAATAGGTTGAACGCCACAAAAATTTTAGAAAGCTTCGCTATTCAATGTATTCATTAATGGGATTGTATACCTAGTTTTTATGACGCCCCAATGTCAAAGCTTGGTTTAATGTTACATCATTCTGCCAAGCTATTATCAAAATACTACGAATCGTTGTTGATATTATTTAACGCTTTGTAACTAAATTCATGAAATATTCTATTTTAATATACGATTTTCATTGTTTGATATGGCAATACGTTAATTACTGTTAGACTATGGTTTATTGGATACGTCATCCGAAATGTCTATATTCGGGAAATTCAATCAGTTTCGGTTTCGACGTATGACTCATTCTTCTTAAGGCTGTTTCTGTCATGTTCTGCAAAAAACAAATATGGGGTATTTGAATTACGGAAGTGACCCGAAAGCGCATATCTGTAGACTTTATAAAGCGCATTTTTGTATTGTAATGTAATTTGTGACTTCTATAGCGCCGAGCTCAGCGATGGCCTTTAAGTGACGCTCCAAGTGCGAGAATCCCGAGAGAAGAAAAGAGTTTTAAGGAGGGAGAGATGTAGAAAGAGATCGAGAAATAATGGTGACACTAAGAGAGGAGGGAGTGACATGCCACAGGGAGGGCCCAGTGGTGGCGAATAATCTAGGGCCTAGTTTGGACCATTATAGTGATCCTAACTCGCGGAACAAAGGGAACATGTCGGTCCAAGGAGCGGAGAGGTCGATGACAGGAAGATGCAGAAAGAGAGAGGGAAGCGAATGTGATCCCTGAGATATTTCGGAGCAATACTCAGTTTGGACCTAAGGATCAAGACAAGAACTTTAAACTGAATGCGAGAGGAAGCCAGTGCAGTTGGTTGACCATATAAGAGGAGATATGGGAGTATTTAGGGAGGCGAGCAATCAATTTGGCAGCATTGAGAACAGGTTGGATAGGGGCTAGTCGAACCCTGGGAAGGCCTACCAGAAGGAACACTCTAAGGCATAGGCCTACTCAGCTGATCTCCTTGACGTTGCTTTTGTGTGACAAAATCAATCAATCAATTTAAGATGTAATTATGATTACTTAAAACAAATGTACAGTACTGTAGATGTTAAGTATTGTCTTTGCGTCTTATAGGCGCCAGCGTCGAGGGGGCTCACCAGTCGCGGCGGCCGCCGCCGCCAGTGACTTGTGTCCAACCGTCCAGCAGACGGGCTCAGGGCCGTCGGAAGGTCATCGTCCCCAGTCAACCCCATGACAGCACTGGGTCAACCGTCGACACCTTCCTGACTCAGGCGGACTTCGACCGGGGAAGCGACACCAGCTCCCGCATGTCGCCCATCGACGAAAACTAAATATCTACAGATGGAACTAGCTGACACGCAGAGCGTTTAAGACGATGATCTCGTAGCAAAGGAGACTGTTTTAATACTATTTCAATTTTTATTTGGGTATGAGAAAGATCTCTTTATTTTCATCGGATTTCTACCTGGATTCTCTGACAACGAACCATGTAATGACTTTGAATGCGTTTTCATTTAGGATAACGGCGCAGAAGAATTCACTAGATTAGATTCGATCGTTATTATAATTATTATAATATGTAGTAAATAATACACAGAACTGATGTCTTCCCCTCTGGTAAACCTGTGTATGATGAGTAAAAAAATCTGATCTACATATGGAAATTGATAACTTACTGTAATCTTAAGAAAGTTCAAAATAATAATTATTACTAATGAGTTCACAGTGGATGTAAACTATCGTTTTCAAAATAGCTCTGGGTCTACTTCAATGCATCCATTATTATTCCGAGTTGATTCGGTAGGCGGCGAGGATAGTTCGGAACTCGGCCTCTTGTCACGTGATATCGACGTAGAGTGAGCGCGCTGTCGAACCATTGAATGTGTCCATCACAATTTTAGACATGACTCACATGTGCCTCCTTAAACGAAAGTACACCCACTTGATGAGATTGACTGAAGGCATTGGAGGATGGCGAGGTTTAAGATAGGATATTGAAGAATGTGAAGATTAGCCAGTGAGAGAGACAGACAGACAGACAGACAGACAGACAAACAGACAGACAGACAGACATAGACAGACAGACCGACAGACACAGACAGAGACAGACAGACAGACAGAGACAGTCTGACAGAAAGACAGACAGAGACAGACAGACAGACAGACAGGAGACAGCCAGAAAGACAGACAGACAGACAGAGTCGGACAGACACAGACAGACAGAAGCGCAGAACAACTCGACACAAACGAGAGTCAAGCGCAAACAATTGGAGCAGATTTTCCTAGTAAATATCGTAACTAGCCTAACTAGGCCTACATAATTGTCGTAATCGTAAATGTCGAAGTTTCTACATATTCTAAAGTAATTACGAAATTATAAATGCTACATTTGAAAAGCAGGAGTTATCATTTCTTGAAAGGTTTCTACTCTGCCGTACAAATTACAGCCTCGCAAACTGACGCAAAACATCTTAGCCATTTTTAACGAGAGCGTAAATCTGGCTGCAAATGAAGCTAAACAACTACGAATTTAGACGCATTGCGTTTGCCATACTTCTAAGATCGGCTCAGATATTAAGCCGTGAGAATTTCAGCGTACGGCAAATGCGTAGCATATGTCAACAGTTTTGTGATTTGCATCGAGGTTAATTCTACAAAGGTTAGCTATTACAATTGTTTGCACGTCGTTAACTTTGTTCACTGTTAAAATTTATAATGCTTTTTTTTCTTCGATTGCTAATTAAATTAGAACAAGAAGGCTTGGAAGCGTTCCAACATTAGGCCTACAATCGAGGTTGAAATTAGGTTTAGGCCTAAGGTTATTGTTCTAAAAATAGCGCGCGCTGCGTAAGGGGAATTCCATCCAAAAACCCGGCGGATCCCTATAGCGATGCTGGCTTGCGCCTGCTTCGAAAAAAACCGGTAGCTTTGGTCACGGGATTCTTGGCCCAGTTCAAACAGTTACATGATTCAAGCGGCTTGAGTCATACCACTGTTCGAAACTAACATTGTTCATTGCTGTTAATCAACGGTTAGGAGTTGTTTAACAAGGATTTTACTTGAGCTGTTCTCTTACTTGTGATTTTTTAGCGCTGGTAAGTGTACATTCAACCCATTGGCGTAGCTATCATGTATGCAGGGTGTGCAAGGCACACGGACCCATGGCCTCGAGGGTCTAACCTAATTCACATTCCTGCTTTTTTGGTGACACAATTATGTAGTTGTTGGGAACACACCTGTTTTCGGCGGTCCTGGGAAACCCGGGCCATGTTCTTCATAGGTGTCTCCGACCAAAAAAGCCGGTGGCCTATTCCCTTCGACCCCGATCACGTGACCGTGTTTACCTTTAGCTGACCATAATATGAAAAAAACTTGTATAGTTAGAATGCCTTATTCATATTGACTGTTGATTGTTTATTATATATGATGTATGTACACCGGAATGCGGATTGCAGCTGCTTCAATAAAGAATATACTTACTTACGTACTTACTTTGACTTGCATTACTTCCTTACGTTACTGACGCCTGCCAGCCACCGTACTGACTAATGAACTTCTTTACCTTGTTTTTCGTCTAGCTTCACGACGTCCAAGATGACGTTAGTGTGTGAGCGATAATAAAGAATGTTAGTAATACAGTTTTAAGTTGAGAAAATTAAGTGAATAATAATAATAATAATAATCTTTTCTTTATTGAAGCGCCTGACAAACGCACTGCGCTGTACATTTACATGTTATGCAGTTGAAACAATCTTAACTACTAACAGAACAGACAGCCTGCAATACAACGGCGCTAATAGCAGCCTACAAAGCATATCCGCCCTACGGGAGTCGAACTCGGTACGCTCGCTCTCTACGCCAGTGTGTTATCCAATGCGCTATCGGGCGAAATGAAAATCTTATGCCGTTATGCGTCAAAATTATTAGAAGACTGTTGAAGTTTGAACCGTTCTATATGAAACACTATATCCATAGCCTAGGCGTAGCTACATGGAGGCATTTAGGAGGCAGTTGCCTCCTCTTGCTTTTTTTTATATACTGGAACTTCTATTGACAATGACCCCAATATCCAGGATTTTGCCAATGGTCTGTGAAGTTGACTCCTCTTGAGTTTAAATCTGGCTACGTGCCTGACTATTCTGCAAGACGTAATACGAGTATTACATCAAAACGGATTTGCGAAGACATAGCCTAAACGAAGTGAGCAGATAAGATTGATACAGAATAAGGAAATTGCTAAAGTTCCAGTTTCATTGTCACTAGGACCTAATGTAGCAATGTCAATTTCTGGCACTGGATAGGTAGTGACAACAGACTGAACAGTCACAGACAATAAAGATGCCAGTGGCCAGACTGACCACAGTGACTATGATTATTATTATTATTATTATTATTATTATTATTATTATTATTATTATTATTATTATTATTATAAACTCAAAGTTCTTAAAATCATGGTTCTTAAAATAAAGGTTCTAGGGCCTCATCGAACCCAGGCACGCGATAGCGTTGAACCGCTGAATTGTGACAGATCTTTTGGAACAGGAAGAAAGTTTCTTGGAGATCTTCCGTTGTTATTATTATTATTATTATTATTATTATTATTATTATTATTATTATTATTATTAAATATATTGTTATTATTATTATTTTTATTCTCCATTATTATTATTATTTTTATTATTATTAGACTGTCATTTATTTGCGCCGGAAAACAAATTGGGAATCTTGCATAAAAGCGCATAACAGCAAAATCAATAAGCAAAATAAATCATAGTAAATCTGGGACTATTATTATGTAATAATAGTCCCAGAGTAAATCTTAAACAAATAACTTTAATGGTTGGTTTTGAAAATCGATAATGTTGAGGATTTGCAGATAAAGTCACCAAGATCTCGGACAACATCATATAAGTAAGTAAGTAAGTAAGTAAGTAAGTGTGTTCTTACATGCATACATATCTACATATAAATGTAGAATGTAGATGCGCACATGCAAACACATACATTTTGACACACATACACACGCACACACACTTGTGTGCACAAAAACATGCATACATACATGCGTAGACACAAATGTTTCGATTCTATGCTAGACCATCCAGCATGTTACACTGTGTTCAAGAAAGAAGGGCGTTGTCATAGGAAATGTTTTCTTACAAAGTTGATTGACTTCTGCTTCTAATAATGCTCTTGTTGTTATACAACGTTGATTGTTTTGATTCTCCAATCTGTGTTCCAGTTGTTATTGAGCTTTTTTGGTGATGCTTTTCAACCTGCGCTATTTCTTTGTAGACGGAAAACAATTGATGACGTCATGGCTGCTGCTGCTCCAGGCCCAGAGAATCGGGAGCGAAATCAGTTGCACGAGGTCAGCATTGAGGATTTCGGTTTTTGTCACTGGGTTGAAACTCAGAATTCTGTTGTTATGCAGGGTCAAGACTACGATAAATTTTCATGGGAGAGCTTTGTGTGTGTGTGTGTTTGTGTGCATGTGTTTGTGTGTGTGTGTTTGTGTGTGTGTGTATGTATGTATGTATGAGCACTTGTTATAGCGCCCCTTCAAGATTTCTACTCAGAGGCGCTCCCGACTACAGCGCGACACTGAATCGGAGTTTCACTGCCGAAGCGCATGAGCAATTGCGAGTGAAGGACTTGCCCAGGGTCCCTACGTGGCGGCTTGAAATGGATTCGGACTCGCAACCCTCAGGCTGCAAGGCACCGAACATAACCCTTACACCACTGTGCCCCACATGTATGCATGTATCTATGCATTTTAACACTGGTTATGGATGATGTATATACGTACGTACATATGTATGTATGTATGTATGTGTGTGTGCGTGCATTGTATGTGTCTAGATACTTATATAGCACCTTTTAAGTACCTCATAAAAGCGCTGCACATTTGGATATCCGACTGATTTGCAGTATGTGGGACATTGTGGGTATAGGGTATGTATGTATGTGGGACATTGTGGGTATGCATGTATGTATGTATGTATGCACAGTATGTATCTACTTGCTGTTTGCTTGATGTATTGTCCATCTTTTTCTAAATCAAAGAATTTTTTCATTGAAATTCTGAGTAATTCCAAGATGCTGTTTAATTGTCTTCAGTTGGAAAGATTTCGTGAATTGTTCGGAGGCCGTTTCAACAGCCAGGAGGCAGCCGCACTCTTAGAACGATTTGCTGGAGATGCAAACGAGGCAGCAAACTTCGTTTTTAACGGTTAGCACCAGTAACTGGCTTCTTTGACATTGCAATAGGAAAATGAGAAATGGTGTAGTTGAGCCTATGAGCTTGAGAAATTTAAAAATTCTAAGTTATCGTCAAGCTATGTTAAATTTATGGCAAAGGTAAGTTTTGTATCAGCAAAACGGAAATCTGAAATCACAGTCCACTCTGATTTCAATGGAGGTTCTTGAATCTTTGACTCACCATCTCATTCATACAGACATACATACATGCAGACATGCATACATACAAACCTACATTGTAATTATTAACTCCAAACTTCTAAAGCGCCACTGGAAAGCCAAGCGCAGGGCACCAGCTCATTCACGAGTGCTGCGTCGAGTCAGAGGGGTTGTCCAAAAGAATAGTCCGAAGGTGGTCCGAGTCCGGTTGCCAGAGGATCAGAGGGGGCAGAGCAGATGTTAAGGCGGGTGTCGTTTGGGTCGAGAATTGGAAGGTACAGGATCAGATGAGTCTGGGTATGAATTCTTGAAGAGATGAGACTTCAGTTTTGAGTGGAAAGCCAGGGGGTGATGGATAGAGGATCCCAAAGCAGGTGATGGTGGATGATTGGCAATGATGGTGGAGAAACTGAAAAAGTGGAATTCAGGAGGCAGATCGTTCCAGAGACGTGGTGCAGTGTTGGATATGGTTCGGTTGGAGAACTTAAGATGAGTAGTGACTGGGGTCGAGAAAGACTGAGAGAGGAGGACGATCGGGTGGAGTGGGTTGGTTGGATGATGAAGAGCTGGAGAAGATTTTGGGCATGCATACATACGTGCATGCATACATACATGGATACGTTCATGCTTGCATATACACATATACATGCATACATCAATCTGTTGAATGTTTTTACAGCTGAGCCTCGTGAACTCCGGCTGATAATAGAAGATGATCAGGCAGGATGGGTGAGGAATCATTAGGTTCCTTTTGTTCCTTATTAGTACTTATTAACCTTTCCTTTTGTTACGGTTAGGAATCATTCTCTTCCTTATCAGCACTTGATTTTAATTTCTCCTGTGCCATAGTCCTAGATTTCTCAGCAAATTATTTGCTTTATAAAACAACATAAACACTAGCCTAACATAAAGATAATACAGTTTAAGACTTTAAGTGTTTTGGAAAAGATAATACAGTTGAAGTGTTTTGGAAAAGATAATACAGTTGGAACACTTCATCTGCATTATAGCAAATTGCAAATTGAATTGAATTCTCACTGAACTGCTCACTGAACTGCTCACTGAATTGTTCGCTAAATCGATCAGTGTACTGCTCACTGAGTTGCTCACTGAATTGCTCACTGGACTGCTCACTGAATTGTTCACTAAATTGCTCAGTGAACTGCTCACTGAGTTGCTCACTGAATTACTCACTGAACTGCTAACTGAATTTCTCACTGAATTGCTCACTGAATTGTTCACTGAGTTGCTCACTGAATTACTCACTGAATTCCTCAATAGCCATTCCTTCATATAGCTCATAAGCTGTGCTATTGTCACATAAACCATTCTATAAATCTTCAGCCCTTGCACTCAAACATTTCTCCTCTTTTCAGCAACTCGTCGAGAGGTCGAATCGCGTGAGGGCAGACCAGACGATTCTTGCCCAGGTCAGACGGGGTCAGATCGAAACAGCCGCCCGATTGTTCGCCTGCCTTCCTTGTGACAACGTCTGGTGGAAGAGAATACCAACGCGCAAAGCGGTATGAATCCAAGAAACCCAAACCAGTTTCTTAGCCTGTAAACTAAGAGGCAAACTTATAGTATCGTGGGCTGAAGAATTACACAGTATCTTTGGGCATGCTGCGCGGACGCGGGAGGGTACCATGTTTTCTAATGATGACACTAACCCGAACCCTGACCCTAACCGACACTCACGACGCCTAACCTCACCCTAACCAACACTCACGACGCCTAACCTCACCCTAACCGATACTCACGACGCCAGTAAACTTACGCACTATTCTTCAGCCCCGGTTATACGCTTGCCAACTAAGAAAATCATATACTGTCATATTTAGTATTGCATCAATTTGAAGGCAGATAATTAAATTATCCATACTATGTGGGACACTGTACATTGTATAAAGCGCTTTCGAGCGTTCAAGCGTTGCTATGTAAGTCTGGGGCACGATAGGCATAAACGAATTTTAAATATGTATCAGTTCAAATTTAGCAGGCGACTTTCTTTATGGACATGTCGTAAATTACTTACACGTAATTGTAATTGCAATTGTGATTGCAAATTTATATAGCGCCACTTCTAGAGAGACTCGTCAGATACCCCACCGATTTAACGCAATGAAACCACTACCGAACAGAATTGTCTTCAAGCTTTTGCGGAAAAGGGGGCAAAGTATCAACTTAGTTGTTGAACTATTTTGCCTCTCTGTGAATGAAGCTCTCGACCTTTTCACCCACCACGCACACCCTCATACGCTCATACTCTCACACACACAACCCCACACACACACATACATACACACTCACACACACACACACACACACACACACACCAACACATTAGTTTTGCACTGTGAGTGGTGCTATAATATACACATATAATAACACACAGTAACACACGCTCACCAACACACACGCACAGGGGTAGGACGGATGTGTCCCTTACACCTACAGTGAGCAGCAAAGCATAATTATGCTCCTCCAATTAAATATATCCGCTCTGAAAGTGCTTTATTACAAATATATTTTCACTTACAATTGCAGTGAGCAAAATAGTCAATGACGAGTGAATTTTGACGTCATTCGTATTTTTCAAATGAAATTTCGTCTGATTATAATCAGTTCGAATAGTCATGAGATTTTAAGCTGTATAGAAAATAACACCTGTTTTTCTCACTGGCTGTGGACTGCAGGTATCAAAGTGTAATAAGTGCCGACGGCGAAAAGATGCTGTACCGAGAAACAAGGAATGGGGATGGGCTCTCTTCAGATGTGAGCATTGTAACCATTCATTTGGGTAAGTCAGTTCACGATACTTGTGATTGGTTTGAGCGCTTGCCTTAGACACCTTTAAAACGTTGCAAACAGTTGGTTTAATTATGGGGATGGGACACGATATTGTATTGTATTGTATTGTATTTGAACACTTGTTATAGCGCCCCTACCAGATTGCCCATTCAGAGGCGCTCCCGACTACTGCGCGGACGCTGAATCGGAGTTTCACGCCCGAAGCGCATGAGCAATTGCGAGTGAAGGACTTGCCCAGGGTCCCTACGCGGTGGATTGATAGTCCTCATTGATAGGCAATCAATCAGAAATATCTTTTGGTCACTGAAATGTTCACCTTTATTTACTAAGGTCTTATAGTTGTATATACAAGTAATGGAACGCTGTATACGATTGGTTAAAGCGCTTGCCTTGTAATCAGTGCGACCACTGCTTGGGATTATTCCCAAGATCTTGGGATTTTGGAGGTCCGACTTCGGATGTGGGGATTTTGCCTTGCAATCTTGGGAATTTTTCTAAGGTCTAGAGACTAGTTTTTACCGTACTTTGCAACAGTGGCAGCGAATCAGATTTTAAAAACTCGCTTAGTCTGAAAGACGTCTATTATTATTATTGTAACTTGTAAACATTGTTAATTCAATGTTATGCTCCGGTTTTTTCTTTGCCAGTTCTTAGCAAGGCAGTTTTGTTCAATGATTGTGATTGTTAAAAGTTAAAACGCATTTCATATTTCATCACAACTTTTTCCTTTGTCGGTAACTTGGGATTTTTCAGACCCTTTTGGCCAATCTTGGGATTTTTCTGGCAAGAGCTTGGGATTTCAGAAAATGGAGAGTGGTCGCACTGCTTGTAATGCAGAGAATGCAGGTTCGAGCCTCCTCTCCTGAAACGGTTACTGTGTAGGGCCCTTCAAGGGTACTGTGGCTATTTTCAGAGGGTACCTTTGCTTTTTTCAAGAGTACTGTGGCTATTTTCAGAGGGTACCTTTGCTATTTTCAAGAGTACTGTGGCTATTTTCAGAGGGTACTGTGGCTTTTTTCAGATGGTACTGTGGCTATTTTCAGAGGGTACTGTGGAATTTTTCAGATGGTACTGTGGCTTTTTTAATATGGTACTGTAGCTATTTTCAAGAGTACTGTGGCTATTTTCAGAGGGAACTGTGGCTATTTTCAGATGGTACTGTGGCCATTTTCAAGGATACTGTGGCTATTTTCTAGGGTACTGTGATTATTTTCAAGGATACTGTGGCTATTTTCAAGGGTACTGTGGCTATATTCAAGGATACTGTGGCTATTTTCAGAGGGCACTTTGGCTATTTTTAGAGGTTACTGTGCATATTTTCAGAGGGTACTGTGGAATCTGGGTGCCCAGTCCGTGCTTCAACTGCGGGGCATCTGTTCTTCCTTACTGCATTCAGCCACCGTCGAAGCCTCAGCAGGGGCATATGAGACAGAGACACATACATCAGTGCAGCGCCCCCAACTGTCCAGGGAAACAGGTTGGCAGACGAGCCCCCATGACAGTCCTCAACGCAGGTCTCTATGTCAATGTATTCATTCATTCATTCATTCATTTGTTCATCCATTCATTCGCTCATTCATTCATTCATTCTGCTATTAATTCATTCATCCATCCATTTATGCATTCATTTATGCATTCATTAATCCATCCATTTATTCACTCATTCATCCTTCAAGCCATTCATTCATCCAGCCATTCATTCATTCAACCATTTATTCATTCATCCGTTCCGTCATTCATCCATCCATTCAATCATCCATACATCCATTCATTAATTGATCATTGATTGATTCATTCATTCAGTCATTTATAGATTCATCCAGTCAGTAATTCATTCATTCATCCAGCCATTTATTCATTCATTTATCCATTCACTGATACATTAATCCATCCATTTATTCACTCATTCATTCGTTCATCCAGGGATTTATTCATTCAGTCATACATTCAGATCACTTACAGAGCACCTCAGCTAGATAGATACCTTCTGAGAGGCACTCCAAGCCCAACCCCGGTGAAAGAGACCAGTTCTGAAATGCTTTTGAAAGGTGTATGCAGAGTCCCTGGCTTAAAGAACACACATACATGAACACATGCACACATACATGTGTACATTGTACGTACATATTGGTGTCGTTGTTCCAGAGGGTCTTCCAATGACCTGTGTCCACCCAAGCACTCGTCGACTGGAAGGGAAGCCCCTCGTGATCGTTCCAAGCGATGACCACCAAAGCTCCGGTTCAACGGTCGACACCTTCCTTCCACAGGATGACCTTGGTCTGACCTACGAAACGATCATTCCAATGCCAACCATCGACGAAGATGATGATGATGATGATTAGTAAACAGGTGGTTGGTTGACCACGATGTTTGACTCACCACGAAGATGTATTAACAGAAACACTCAAGGCTACTTGTGCGTTTGTTGTTGGTTTTATATCAGTTGGTGGTTGGTTGGTTAACTGGTTGACTGGTTTGTTGGTTGGTTGACTGGTTGACAGGTTGGTTGGTTGGATGGTTGACTGTTTTGACTGGTTGGTTTGTTAACTGGTTGACTGGTTTATAGGTTGGTCGGTCATTATGTTGGTTAATTTGTGGGTTGACTGGTTGGTTGGCTGGTTGGTATGTTGGTTGGTTCATTGGTTGACAGGTTGATTGGCTGGCTGGTTGATTGGTTGTCTGATTGATTGGATTTTTATTGGTTGGTTCGTTGACTGGTTGACAGGTTGGTTGGTAGGTCCTTTGGTTGATTTTCGGGTTGTTGGTTTGTTTACTGGTTGTTTACTGTTTACTGGTTGGTTGGTCAATGGTTGGTTAGTTGACTGGTTGAGTTGGTTGGTTTATTGGTTGGTTGGTTCACTGATTGACAGGTTGGTTGGTTGGATCGTTGATTGGCTGGTTTACAGGTTGATTGGTCTTTATGTTGGCTGATTTGTTGGTTGACTGGTTGTTTGGTTTGTTGACTGGTTGACAGGTCTATTGGTTGATTTTCTGGTGGTTGGTTGTTAAGTGGTTGATAGGTTAATAGGTCGGTTGGTTGATTTGGTGTCTGGTTGGTTGACTGATTGACTAGTTGGTCAACTGTTGGTTGGTTACTTGACTGGTTGGTTGGTTACTTGACTGGTTGAGTTGGTTGGCTGGTTGACTGGTTGGATGGCTACAAATGAAGATAGATGATTGAATAACGCTTATGCCTGATCGTTTTGTAACAGTGGCTGATGTAAAGAAGATGTATCTTTTCGTTTATCATTTTCTCTTGTTAAGCATAATACTTGAATTAGTACAGGATTATGAATTCCTATTGAGAACTAAGTAGTGTTTAGTTTTTATTCAGCTGTGCAACTTTCAATTATGTTACTTTGCAGCCATGTACATAAATAAATGAAATATGGTGTTTATTATTACAAATAATTTGTCGTCATAACTAGCATGAGCATTGTTACGGATTTGTAACAATTATTCAAAGGCCAACCACATTTTTTGGGAATTAACAAATGTTTTATTGAGATAATCAAGGGTGCAAAACAGTTTTGTGGTATTTACGAATGTGTTACTGAAATATTCAAAGGCCAAAAGTTTTGATGGAATTGAAATATGCAAAGGCCAAAAATTTTGATGGATTTTACGAATGTATTATTGAAATATTCAAAGGCCAAAAGTTTTGATGGAATTGAAATATTCAAAGGCCAAACGTTTTGATGGATTTTACGAATGTATTATCGAAATATTCAAAGGCCAAAAGTTTTGATGGAATTGAAATATTCAAAGGCCAAAGGCTTTGATAGAATATACCGGTGTGTTATTGAGATATTACGGAGTTGATTTTTCGGGCTGTGTGAATGTATTGCATTTAAAGCTATTTAATTTTCTCGACAGTTAGACAGGATATTATAATGCTGCGTTAAAACATTATTGTAGACCATTCAGATATTAAGAACTTTTGTTTGTTACTTGAAAATGAATTCGGTGGTGTAATAATTAAGTCATTCATTTGAACTTGAAATGCTTCATTAGGTCAAAACGGCTGCAATTTTTAAAAGTGTAGATTATTTGAAATCGCTTTTGTGAGGTGTAAAGTTTTGATGATATTTTAAATATTCCTGATATATACATACATTGAATCTTTTGCTTTGATTCTTCTATACTCCTCCTCCTTCTCCCCTTCTGTGTTATTGAAATATTTCATCATCTTCATCTTCTTTTTCATGTTCTTCATCAGCTTCTTCTTCATCACCATCTTCTTCTTCTTCATCATCTTCATCTTATTCATCATCTTCTTCATCATCTTCATCTTATTCATCTTCATCATCTTCATCTTCTTCATCACCATCTTCTTCTTCATCATCTTCATCTTATTCATCATCTTCTTCATCATCTTCATCTTATTCATCTTCATCATCTTCATCTTCTTCTTCATCTTTTTCTTCATCATCTTCATCTTATTCATCATCTTCTTCATCATCTTCATCTTATTCATCTTCATCATCTTCATCTTATTCATCATCTTCTTCATCATCTTCTTCTTATTCATCTTCATCATCTTCATCTTCTTCTTCATCTTTTTCTTCATCATCTTCATCTTATTCATCATCTTCTTCATCATCTTCATCTTATTCATCTTCATCATCTTCATCTTCTTCATCTTTTTCTTCATCATCTTCATCTTATTCATCATCTTCTTCATCATCTTCATCTTATTCATCTTCATCATCTTCATCTTCTTCATCTTCTTCTTCATCATCTTCTTCATCATCATCTTCTTCATCATCTTCTTCTTCATCTTCATCTTAGTCATCTTCTTCGTCTTCTTCTTCATCATCTTCATCTTATTCATCATCTTCATCGTCTTCTTCATCATCTTCTTCTTCATCATCTTCATCTTATTCATCTTCATCATGTTCTTCATCTTCTTCTTCATCTTTTTCTTCTTCATCTTCATCTTCTTCATCTTCTTCTTCATCATCTTCATCTTCTTCATCTTCTTCTTCATCATCTTCTTCTCATCATTCATCTTAGTCATTTTCTTCATCGTCTTCTTCATCTTCTTCTTCATCATCTTCTTCATCATCTTCTTCATCATCTTCATCTTCATCTTAGTCATCTTCTTCAGCTTCTTCTTCATCATCTTCATCTTATTCATCATTTTCTTCATCATCTTCATCTTATTCATCTTCATCATCTTCATCTTCTTCATCTTCTTCTTCATCATCTTCTTCATCATCTTCTTCTTCATCATCTTCTTCATCTTCATCTTTCATCTTCTTCATCTTCTTCTTCATCATCTTCATCTTCATCTTCATCTAAATGATTTATCTGTCATGTGGTGATTCAATCAAACAGTTTCAGTCAAACAGCCAATCAATTCAGTCAACCATCCAAAACATTTAAGGTACACGTGTACGGACCTTGCTAGCCCTTAGTCACATTCGCTGCTGCCTGCTCGTCGTAGGTCTTTACTCACTCAGTCAATTGAACTCCGCTCTCTCGCACACTTCACCTCACTGGCAAAGGTTGTCTTCACTTAAGTTATTCGTCAGTTTTTCTCCTAGTAGTTTTAGGGTTTGTCCCAGATTTTGATTGTGCCGGTAATAACCGTCAATGTTAGTTTACATCTACAGTCGTAGACTTCCCAGGGTCCAAATCGGTTAAAATATGCACTGGCGGTCCTTGTTCTCGTTGTTTTCTTGGATGTTTGGTGCTAACCGTCTGCTAATCTCTGTATTCTGAGGGACACGGTAGCAGTGGGGTAAATCATGGGGGGGGCAGAGGGGACTGTCCCCAAAGTTTTGACTTCAGCCGTTCTGTCCCCCCCCCAAAAAATCCGGCCCTCGTAGAGTCTGTCCCCCAAAGTTATGTATAGATTTTCTCCTCTGCACGGTAGCCGATTGGTTAAAGAGCTCGCCTTGTAACGCGGAGAGTAGGGGTTCGATCCCTCCACTGAGATGGTTACTGTGGTAGGAACCTTGAGCAAGTCCTTCACTCACAATTACTCAGAGTCATCAAACGATGCTTAGTCATTAGATAGTGGCGCTTAATAAATGTATAATAATAATAATAATAATAATAATATAATTAGCCTCCTTTTACGCTCCACCATCTTTCCTTTAATTTCCATTCTTCACACACTTCCTTCCTCATTCGTTCAGTTTTCGTGCTCAACTATTTACTCTTTTGCGCCCGTACTTGTCGACAGTTTGCTTAATGAAAATAAGTTTCATCCTTAAGAAAGAAGAACAAATACGAGGAGCTGTCAAACAAGATTACCAGGTCACTCAATCGTGCTAGAGACTAGTCACCTTTGGACCAGGAGGGCCTGGCTTTTGTCAAGGAACTCGGCAGACGGTTGACCAGAACAACGGAAGTCCACAAGTGTGTATCTTCCTTTTTCAAAAGACTAGCTGTGTGGTGTCAAATACCGCTTAGCATCGCCCTGGTACTGGGGCCTTTATCCAGGCTTGGGACTGACAACTGTTTTAAAGCGAACAGTGGCGGATATCGCAGCCAAACATCTCTCCACTGTAATAATAATAACTAAGATGCAAAGGTTCCATTTCGCGAACAATGAGATTTACCGCATATGCCATCTACCTAGTAGCGCCCCTCTAAGGTATACCACTCCAAACTAGATTACTCGCCTCTTCAATCCCTGAGGGATCATGTATAGTCTCTTATGCTAAAAAATAATAATAGTAATAATAATAATATAATTATCCTCCTTTTACGCTCCACCATCTTTCCTTTAATTTCCATTCTTCACACACTTCCTTCCTCATTCGTTCGGTTTTCGTGCTCAACTATTTACTCTTCCGCCCACTCGTCGACTGTTTGGTTAATGAAAATAAGTTTCATCCTTAAGCAGGATGTTGTTTAGCGAGCGCTGTCAGACAGTTTAGCAGGTCATCATGTGCTCAACTAGTCACACCAGGATACGAAACCTTGTCAACGTTCGGGTTAAAGGTCTGCGCAGCCAAACATGTGTATGTGTGTGTATTTCCTTTCTAACGACTAGCTGTGTGGTATCAAATACCATTAGCATCGCCCTCCTCCTTTATCCAGGCTTGGGACTGACACTGTCAGAAAGCGAACAGTGGCGGATATCGCAGCCAAACATCTCTCCACTGTAGCCTTTTAACTAAGATGCAAAGGTTCCATTTCGCGAACAATGAGATTTACCGCATATGCCATCTACCTAGTAGCGCCCCTCTAAGGTATACCACTCCGAACTAGATGCTCGCCTCTTCAATACCAGAAGAAGAGCAGTCTCTTATGCTAGCCTTGAGGCATCCATGGTATGAAGTGTTATCGACTTCATTTTCTTAGCCTCGGCATATGAGGGCGGGTGGCCAATCCTCTCTCCTTCGCCGTCTCATCTTCCCACTGGCAGTGTACGGTCAGTGTACTCATTACAGCTGAGTTGGGCAGGGGTGCAGATGGAGAAGAAATCTCGAACCAAGTTTCTACCCTGGCAGATATTTCAATCTCCGGCCTCTAGATCGACGACAGTCAACGCAATGAGTAGCCTACTACACTATCGAGCAACCCATGCATCTCTTCGATAATACCTACCGAAATCCATCTTCGCCTTCTAATTCGCTCTCGTCTCAGACGGAATCCGCATTAGCAGCTCCCTGCCTCCTTCTGCACTTGGTCTACTTGCAACCGGGCTTGGACTTCCACTTGTCTTTGGACGATTCCTCTGACTCGACGTTACTCTTGTGAATATAAGCCCTAATATGTGCGTGCGTATGTGTGTGTGTGTGTGTAATAATAATAATAATCTTTTCTTTATTGAAGCGCCTGACAAACGCACTGCGCTGTACATGTGTGTGTTATGCAATGTAATGTGTAACTAGTTAACGTGTGTGCAGTGCGTGGGCGTGTGTGGGCGGGCTGCAATACATAACTGTCGCCTAATAAGGACATTGCAAATTTAAAGTCTCCTAGGAAATCCTTTCCGCAAACAAGAGTGTGTGCGGAGACGAAGCACGCCGCAGTTCTTGCTGAAATGAGATACCGCTGCGTTTGTGGGCTGTTGTTACAACGTGATAAGACGTAATTTTTTACACGTGTGGCCATTACTTTACAGGCTGAGTTGTATAAAGTCGTGTGGGCAGTGTTTCCGTTAACGCCCAAATGACCGTTACTTTTTACGTCCGTTAAGATAATTCAAATTTAAAGTCTCTACGAAATCCTTTCCGCAAACAATAATTGCGAATGGAGACAAAGCTTCATGAGTTCTTCCCTGTAAAGCGATTTGTTACGTTCATGTGACGTAATTTATTACGTAAGCTTAGAGGCTATTCTTACGGAAACACTGCAAAGTGTGTGGTCCCATGAAACAATGTTGCTAGTCTTCAATTATTCTGTGACGTTTAATGTTTCACTGGTTAGCCCTTACATATAGGCCTACATATGCACGGGTAGTGGAACATATTGCACAAATCTTCTGCGCTTATTAATTGAAAACACCATTTTCATGTTCTCTTCACTTGCCGCTGACATTCAGCCGTGGTTTTCGAACTTAACTTATAGTAACAGGAAGGTTTCTTTGTCTCGTGCTGTGTATATCGTTTTGTGGAGATTAAAATACGGTCATAAGCTATTCCAGGATCGTTAGAACGAGTTAACCTATAAAATAGGCGCCGTCTCAAACTGGTAAGATTTGTGCTCTGCTGAATCTTCTGATAACATAGATTGAAGCTGAGAACAGCGTCGTCATATTCGTTGTAATAATACCATTCATCACCATTCTCGTCATCGTCATTGGTTTGTTCCTGTTCTTCGGTGATCATCATTATCATCCTCATGGCAATAATCTTGGTAATAATCTTCACCGTCATTTTCATCATCATCATCATCATCATCATCATCATCATCATCATCATCATCATCATCATCATCATCATCATCATCATCATTAACAGCAATATAAATCATCGTCGTGCTGGTTACCATCATTATCATCGTATACAGTCCTCAAATTCATCATCGTCATCATCAACAGCAGCATTCTCAGCAATCCTGTAGCTTAGCCAGGACACAATTTCGGGAGGGGTCCATTGGACACGGTCGCAAAAGTTAGGTTTTTGTATTTCGCATATATAAATATTTTTGGGTAATTTATTTGGGGGAGGGTTTGAACCCGTAAACCCGTAAACCCCTAACTACACTCATGCAGCAATCTAATCATTGTTGTGGTCATCACAGGCACAATACTAATTTTCCACTGTCATTGTGCACCTAATCAACATCATACTTGTAAACAACTATAACAGGTCGTATTGTTAACTATCCTCGAAGATTTTAAGCTAGTAAACCAGGCTCATTTTGGGAATTCATCGATTTCATTAGTAGTCTTTCGAAAAACATTTCTTAATTGTTCCAGTGATAGATATAGGCCTACAACTGGTTCAACTGCATCCTTTAAAGCATTGAAAAATGCAGCTTTACTTAGCCTTAAAAAGAACAATTACACAAACGTTTTTAACAAGTGCTATTGCACAATTTTGCTGTTGCACTATTTATATTGCTATCACTATTATTACAACAAGTAAGTTAATTATTATTAGAATAAGTAATCGTTTTTTGTGTATTTGCATATCAAGTAGACCCTGTAGCGTAATCTTGGTTTTTCCATGCAGATACGCCAATAATTGTTGATGATAACTGGTCAGAAAACCAATTATTTTATTCACTTTCTATAGATGTAACGATGGCCTCTGTTGGATCTCTACAATCCTCGGCGAACCAGCTAAACTGGACTGATGAATCATTCGATGCAGGGCCAGCATTTTATGAAAGCCAGTCAACAGCTGAAAATTGGTCACAGCAGATGCCGGAATTCCAGTTCAACCAATCAAATTGGACGAAACCAGCTGAGCTGCCTGTTTATTTATCCTCTGCCGAATGCTATATTGCTTTCAGTGGCATCATATCCTTAATCCTATGTGTCATTGGTTTTCTGACGAACTTATTAACAATCTTTGGTCTCAGACGAGATTCAGAAAAAGGCAACGTGACCATTTGGCTCCTGAAGACTTTGGCTGTGGTCGACAACGTGTATCTTTCACTCATCGCCGTAGCTTTGCCAATGGAGACGATCGCATTTTATGACCTTTGCACAGATGTAGTCTGTAAAGTTTGTTATTATATTTGTGTCGGCCTGCAGCCCCTATTGCTAATCGCTCATACTCTCACCGTATGGATTGTGGTGCTAGTTACAGTTGCCCGTTATCTATGCATAATCAGGCCGATGGATATTAAATGGCGCAACTTATGGCGAATGAAGGTAGCAGTCATTTGGCTTATAATTCTTGCTGTTCTACTGAACATACCTACATTCCCTGAGGTGTTAATGCGGATATATTACGAAGAGAAATGTAGACAGCCTTCCAAGTCTAGTATTTGTTTAACGATAAAGCGCATCAAAAATGCATTGTGGATCTGCTATTCAGTTTTAAATTCAGTTATTGGTTCCTTTATTCCGCTAATCATTTTGATTATTCTGAACCTTCGCATTGCCCTTGCCCTTCGTACATTGAAGGCAAAACGGCGCCAGATGACGGTACAAATGAACCGGGAAAGAAGTCTTACTAAGACTCTGGTCATAGTTGTTGCCGCGTTTGCTGTTTGTCAAGTGCCAGAAAATATCATTTTCTTAACATATATCGCTAGATTTGGCGTCGACGAACAAGCGCTGATTTGTGCTTTAAACGTAGCTAATGCACTAATAGTCTTAAACTCGCCGATAAATTTTTTAATCTACTGTCTGTTCAGCAAACGATTCAAGCAAATCTTTATGGACATGTTACCTTGTCATAAGCGGCAAAGAACAGAGGTCGCGGTTATAGTGTAAGAGGTATCGAATGGTTGTAAAAGGTTGTTGAAGCGCTGAACTGCTGGGAAAATGAAAATGTTCAGCATTTCATAAGAAGACAGTGATTTGATATTTAAATAATCTTAAACACTTTATGCTTCTCAGTTTCAAATGTTTTGTCATTAGGATAAACTAAGATATCGGGACATCTACAAGAAGATATTGTTTTTCTGACAGTTTAATAATTTGATTCATTATTGTTTTCACCGTGGTTGCTTGTATGTTTTATGATTAGCTGACTATATATGATACGATTTGTTGATGGAGAATGCAATAAAAGAACCACGCATCAACATTGTATGAAGATTTGAACATAGATACACAATTACGGTCAGATGTAAGTAAGTAAGTAAGTATATTCTTTATTGATCCAGCTGCAATCGGCATTCCGGTGTACATACATCATTTATAATTAATAAGCAATCAATAGTCAATATGAATAAAGCATTCTAACTACAAAAGTGTTTTCATGTTATTGTCAGCTAATGGTAAAACACGGTCATGGGATAGGCGTCGAAGGGAAAAGGCCAGCAGCTCTTTTGGAGGGAGGAACCTATGAAGAATATGGCCCGGCTGTCCCAGGACCGCCGAAAACAGGCAGGTGTCGGCTTTAAGGCATAGTTGTTCAACGGTTGGGCTATCACTTGGGATTGCATACATGTATATATTTCTTTATGTATATATTATAATTATGCATAAAGAAATACATGCATACATACATACGTAGATGCAGCATACATATATACATAAATAAATTCATACATACATAATTACATTACATGCAGAGTCAGAGATGATTATCAGTTGACAGGATTTGCTACTGTACAATTTTGCGTCTCTTTTCAATCTCTAATGCACTAGCCCAGCGTTCTGGGCGAACAGTCTGTCTTTAGATATTCGCAAAGCTGCGTGTAGGCCTTTACTTATTCAAAAAGTCACTGCGCAAAACACTACTGGAATCACAGCTTGTCTAACTCATTTGATTTGCTAGAGTTCTACATGAGGCTACGTGTCGTTTTTTTAAATTTTGTTTCCGCCAATTTAAGTGTCATCTTTTCATTCTGTTTAATTCTTGCTTTTCTCGCCCTTCCAGTGTATTTAAATGTAGGCCTCGTTTGCTATGTTTAACCTCATTGGTAGGGGTAACCAATATCTGCTTGGTTTGGTTTGATTCTAGTTAAGGTTTTTTTGTGTTTAGCTTGTATGTAGTTAAGGTTTATGTTTTTCGCAATAGCTTTTTTTGTTCGAAACTGAATATTGACTCTAAGTCCTTCCTGTTGTTGTCATGTACTGCGATAATAGTAATTTCTTAGGTGACCCTAGCTAGCGGGACTATTGTCCTTTCGGGGTTCCACATTGGGGCTAGTGATGAAAAATAATCTTGCTGCTACTGTGTTGTGATGCTAGTAATGGAAAATAATCATGTTACCTTTGTTTCACTTTAATGGCTTCAATAAAAGAATTGAATTGAATTGAATAAATAAATTCATACATACATAATTACATTTACATGCATATAAAATACACATGAACAGTTGCCTGATGACATGCAACTGTCATTATTTTGAGGCAAAGTCAAATCTCTACCAAGCGCTTGCCCTCTGCGTTCGGAGTTTGCGACCTAAATCGGTCTAAGATTCGGCCTAAGCGCTGTAGGCCCCTAGGCTTAATCTCTGGCGCTGGGCTAACACGGTATCAAGTATCTAGAGTCTAAGTTTCAACACATGTGTGGTTTAGCCAGAGAGACAGTGAGGCTATTCTTGTCGTGACTCTTAACGTGGGCGTTCCGCCAAATTAAGCCTCACGTGCCCAATGGCCTATCTTTCAGACGACGTATACAGAAGTTTTAGACGTAGCCTACAGTCTTAGCAGTGTATGCGTTAAATCGTAGGCCTCGGTCACCATGTAGTCACGATTCGGTATATAGCTTGGCCTATTTGGACTACTGAGTGTGCACGTTTGTGTTTGTACGTGGGTAAGCGTGTCTGTGTCTGTGTCTATGTCTGTCTGTCTGTCTGTCTCTCTCTTGTGTGTGTTCCTTATGACCAAGGTTGTGTTTGTGGGTGTGTGTTCGTGTTCGTGTCTGTGTTGGTGTGAGTGTCTGCATATCTGTGTGTGCATTTCGTATGTGTACAAACTGTACATCGTCGCGTATGCATCGATTAGAAAAGTGTACACATACCGTATGTGTACACTTTTCTAATCGATTGACATACCCAGTGCTTAGGGTAAGCTGACTAAAGCCTCGCAATACTTTTGACCAGTGTTTAGACCACAAAGTTTAGGAGGATATCTTCATCGAAACTTAACCTATTACTGAGATTTTGAAATATTACCTGTAGGCAATCATATGTGCATAGTTTAACAAATAAACTAGAGTCAAAGCTAATATACTTGACGCTTGGCTGATTAGAGGTCTGGAATATAGTTAGTCATAGTTGATGGCCGGCTTCATATTATTCGTGTGAGGAGTTAGCACTTGCCTTCAGGAGTACTCTAGCCGAGGATTGGCTGCAAGACCGACAATTTTGGTTTCGTTCGCTTTTATCTTTTGTCTTCTTCAATAATTCATTGAATGATGAATCAAACCAAGGCCAGGATGGACAGTAATTGAAATTACGTAATTGAAATTACTTGAAATTATACGTAATTTGTAATTCAATTACATTTTAACATGTAGTTTGTAATTTGAAATTATATTTCATGTCCCAGAGTAATTAGTGATTAAATTCCATTTCTCCCAGTAATTTGCCCATCCCTGTACAAGGCTTCATATCATCAGTCCGTGTCCGATTAGCCCTTCGCTGACCCCTTGATTCCGGACCAGTGGCAGGACTGAGTTAATACCGAAAAGAGAAATGGCTAGAGACGACGTTGTCTACGCCATCGTGCTGGTCGGTTCCGTGCTTTGCGGGAGGCTCGTGTCGTCGATGTCATCCCCAGAGAGAAGGAGGTTATTCTGTGGAGCAGTTGGAGCGACGTCTGTGGCCGCCATCTGTGGAATCAATGGACTTCACTCGCTGTTTGTTGCCCTCGTTAACGGATTCATTGTGGCGCGGATAAGCAGCAGGTGAGCTTACTCTTCAGTTCATTTTTCGGAGGTTGCTCAGTTCATTTTTTCATTTAATTCATACATTGCGAGGATTTATATAGCGCCCCTTCAAGGTTACTACTCAGGAGCGCTCCCGAATCCCGACCCCACCTCGGCAAAAGAGGACCGTTTTAGGCCCAAAGATTGCAATAGACCCAACTCGTTTTCATGCTCATAACTTACTCCTAAGTTTCTTACTCTCTTATGCATTCGTTCTCTCGTTCATATTTCTTACGTTTGTTCGTTCATCGATCATTTGTTCTCTCGGTTATTGTAAATGTAACTGTACATGTTTTTATATAGCGACCGTATATATATGACCTCGACCCTGCTAAGTTGTTCAAAGGAATTGATCGGGTGAGATCCTTCACCACCGCTGCCCGGTTGAATGGACTCCACGCCATTTAACGTCCCCGTACATGGACCGTGCTAGCCCGAGATTTCTCTTAAATAAGTATGCAGAACGGCTTTCTCACGCAGACGTGAATGGTACATGCATTCTAACCAATTTGCAAGACTAAAGCGAACATTCATTGATAGATTTCCGTGCCTCAGATTCACATTTTGGTGTGACCGTGCCGGTCCGTGCGAGCGTTACAAATGTAATTAATTTATCTATAATGACAATGATAATGACGATAACAATAACAATAACGATAACAATAACAATCATATGTTCATTGCGATAACGGCGCTAGAATAGTCGTTAGATTAGATTAGATTAGATTACTTGTGTTTAATTTTGATTTCAGAATCTGTCACCTGATTAGCTTCGTCTGGTGTTTTGCTTATCTCGGATTCTTCCGAACGGCAGAATATTTCGGACTTCCGCCCATTTCACCTCTCGACAACGCCCTCCAACTTTTCATCACATTAAGGGTATCATTATTATCACATACATTTATTAAGCTGTGAGTCTGATACAAGTAGCCTATGATATAAATTATGTGGGAGTAGCCTAATATGAACATGAGTATGGTTTGAGCATGGGTTAACCAAAGTTCGGACAGGAGTGTGAAATGAGTATATACTTCTGAGTGTTATAAGAGTATGGACATGAGTATGCTAGAAAGCTATGAGTATGGCATGCATATGTAATGCATATGAATATGATACGATAGAGAATATGAATATGATTGAGTATGAAATTGATTGCCGACAATGGCTGTGGGTATGCTGGTTTCCACGAGTAGACCTTGTGCACTGAAGATCAGCAGAAATAACCAAAGTTTAACTTTAACCAACAAATACCAAGGTATAGATATAAAATTATATAAAATATTACGCTGTCGTAATCGTAATAATAATCTCCAAACTTCGAAAGCGCCAATTGAAAGCCAGGCGCAGGGCACCAGCTTATTCACGAGCGCTGCGTCAAATCAGATGGGTTTCCAAAGGGTAGTCAGTAGAGGTCTGCGGGTACAGCATTTTTGCTACCCGACCCGTACCCGTAAAACAGGACCGTTACCCGTACCCGTACCCGACCCACACTCAAAATTACTACCCAACCCGACCCGTACCCGCGGGTATACCCGTACCCGTACTGTACCCGCCACTTAATTAATAGGCCTTCACACGATGACTTTTATGCAGCCAACCATAACACGGCAGTTTGCCATAAATACCGCTAATTGAATAATTTAAGTTTTTCTCAGCGATAAATGAATGAAAGACTTGGTGCTTCAACTATGTCTAGCCTCAACTACCGTAACTGCATCAATGCCATCAACCTCCTTTAAAGAAACACGGCTGCTGGACTGCCAGGCTAGGCGTCAGCGAACTCTGATCCCGGTTGACGGGACTGAAACTTAGATGTAGCATATGTAAAAACTCTATGATGTGATTGTGTTAATGGAAACAAGTCATTTTGTAGATGTAAATTGAGCATCTATAAATGAATGTCAAGCTTACTAAGGCACACGGATATGGGCCAACAGAAGGATAATGGTACTTAGACAGAATACCGCCAGTTATAGTAAGTCTTTGAAGGTGCAAGACTCACTATTACATGTAACCCAAAAATTTCACTTGGGCACGGGTAAAACCGGGTATACCCGTACCCGTAATGCTCCTACCCGTACCCGACCCGACCTGTAAAATGTCTACCCGATCCGTACCCGACCCGCGGGTACGGGTCGGGTACGGGTAAACCTGCGGGTACGGGTATACCCGCAGACCCCTAGTAGTCAGAGGAGGTCCGAGTTCGGTTTCCAGTTCAAGAGAGTAGGCAGAGCGGGCGTCGTTGAAATCGAGAAGATTTGGAAGGGTGGTAGATGTGGCCTCTATAGGCCTATGCATATATTTGCTTATAGTTGCATTGCTGATTGTAATGCTAAACTTATATGCATATATAATATTATAATATCATATATATGTATATATATTATATGTATTATAATGTTGTTAGTTGGTAGGATTAGCATTCGAAGTTCACGACAGTGCAGCGAACTTGGATCGGTTGAAGAAGGAAGGACTGACGGAGGACGAGAGAAATGACGTCAGACTGAAATGCAAATACGAGAACGTTGATCCTAGTCTACTGGACTCCCTCTTCTACTGCTACTCCTACATCGGTATCTTTACTGGTATGCTCTCATATCCAACTCTAAAACTAGTCTCTTTAGTGGCGTAGTGTCCCCCATCAAACTTCTAAAGGAGTCTCTTTAGTCAAGTGTTCTCCTGATCAACGTTGAAACTAGTCTCTTTTCTGGTATGCTCCCCTATTCAACTTTAAACTAGTCATGGTAGTCGATTGGTTAACGCGGAGAGTAGGCCGACGGGTTCGAGCATCCACTCAGGTGGTTAATTACTGCGTAGGGACCTTGAGCTATGTACTTCACTCACACTTGCTCAAGGCCATCGATGTTCTATCATATGGTCGAGTGTGCACTTCTGAACGTTGAAGGATGGCAATATCAATACACTGTCAGGTATCGGTTGAAGA
Organism: Aporrectodea caliginosa; assembly: GCA_020284085.1. Classification (NCBI taxonomy): domain Eukaryota; kingdom Metazoa; phylum Annelida; class Clitellata; order Crassiclitellata; family Lumbricidae; genus Aporrectodea; species Aporrectodea caliginosa. The sequence continues at coordinate 180,088 of JACEVL010000851.1, read as the reverse complement.
AGGTTATAGGCTATATAATATAATATTTTCGTTTATTGCAACAATCCGGTTGACTCAAACCTTCAACCGGTTACAGTGTACAATTATGAAATTCCTAAACAATTCACAAAGAACACAAATGACAGAAGACATAAATCTTAACTACTAACAGAACAGACAGCCTGCAACACACGGCGCTAATAGCAGCCTACAAAGCATGTCCGCCGCTACGGGGCTCGCAACTCGGTACCCTCTCGCTGTGTGTGCCAGATGTTATCCAATGCTCTATCAGGCCCCCCGACATGGACCTGCATTGTATTATTAATGGCCTCGTCTCCAATCCAACTTTAAACAAGTCTGTTTACTGAAATGATCTTCTATTCAACTTTTAAACTGGCTGCTAATGTCTCCTACCCAGTTTTAAAAAGAGTCTCGTTGGGGTCTTTATAATTAGACGCTAAGACTAATATCTCTTTAGGCTACTGATCTACTGAGTGGATTCTTTATAGGTCTTCTTTACATGTCCGTTAGCTCTGCATTTTGGAAACTCTGACACATAAAACCAAAAAGAAGGCTTTAGAAAATATGCTTAAGTTAAAAGTTATACTTTTGATAGCAGATAAACTTCTAAAACGACAATCGTTTGTCATTTTAGGTCCTTACTTCAAATATCGGACATATCACGATATGTTGCACAACGGACTTGGGAATGAGAACGACAACTTAAGGATTAGAACTAGCATTTGGAACAATCTGACGTCAAAATTACGCTTCGTTCCGATTTACGTCATGATACACGTCATTCTGTCTCGTTACTTCAGCGTTCAGGTAAGGCGTTGTCACGAACAATGCAATCTTTAATAGTCATGATGTCACTGAGCGACAAGGCAAGCTGTAATCGTAGCAGTAACTATTAAGTTTTCTGAAAGTTGCGCTACAACAATTATCCTGTCTACGGTCGTCTTTGTTCTTCATCTCTGGACAACACCTCCGACTTGACTCAGCGCTCGTAACTTCGTTGGTGCCATGCCTTTAGCTTTTATGTACGATAGCGCTTTGGAGGTTCTCCAAATGCCTGCGATCATCAAGTATGGGTCTTTTAGCTGAGCCACGGTGTAGAACAGTTGTGGGAATGTGGGCTCGCGTGCATTCCATGTCTGTGCCCCAAGGAATGGAATCGACTGCCATTCTCTCTTCGAACCTCAAATTCACGTCCTTCCTTCAAAAAGTGGCTAAAAAGTAACTATTTCTCCTTGACTTTCAAGCACTTGGAAATCTAATTGCATCTTATCCTGGCGGCTGACTATCCGTGCCCCAGATTCACACTTCGGTGTGACCCGCGCTCACGTAAAATTTGATGATGATGAGATGATTATGATGATGATAGTGGAAGAGGTGATGGTGGTGATGATGATGATGATGATGACGACGACGACGATGACGACTATAGTAATTATAGTAGGCTAATTATAGGCCTAGTAATAATAGTAATTATAGTAATAATAGTAATTATAGTAATAATAGTCATGATAGTAATAATAGTAATAATTAGTAATGGATGCTTCGAGACTATGTAGAGTCGGTTTTTCTGACTCTTTCAGACTGCGAAGACCGAAGAGTTCCTAATTTCGGAGCCGCTGTGGTATCGTGCTGTCTACATTATTCCGATGTTCATGAAGTTTCCGGTTTCGTCTCTTCATTGCCTTCGTTCTATCCGAATGCGCATGCGTCACAGCTCAACTCGGCGTCTACCCTTTGACCTGTAAATCTAGACCAGGTCAAGGGCCAACCAATCACCACGCCCTCGAACAACGGTCAGAAATTTAATCAACGTATTTTTGCGTGAACATAGCTATGTCTAACGAAGAATAAGTATGAACTAAGTGATGTAATCAGCATAAATACGATGAATAAGTATTTATTTCCATCCATCCACCCCAATTCATCCATCTTCATTCCCACGCATCCACTCATTATATCCGCTAATCCACCTATCTACCAAGCTGTCTAGCTTTTTATCCGTCCACCCATTTTTTCATCCTTCCATCTATCCATCCACGAGTACATTCATTCTAGCATCCATACATCCCATCCATTCAAAGAAAGCTATAGGCCTATACGTTACATCCATCAATCCATCCCAATCTAACCATCTTCATCCCCATTCATCCATTCATCAATCTATCCATCCACTCATCTATCGATTCATCCTTCTACCCCAATCCATCCACCCCAATCCATCCACCTTCATTCCCATCCATCCACCCATCCATCTATTCATCCATTCATTCATCCATCCATCCATCCATCCATCCATCCATCCATCCATCCATCCACTCACCTATCCATCTATCCATCCACTCATCTATCGATTCCTCCATCCACCCCAATCCATCCATCTTAATTCCCATCCATCCATTCATCCATCCATATATTCATCCACTCATCCATCCATCCATCCATTCAAACCAAGATTAGATGACTATACACCTTACATGGATGATACGGGCAATCGGGCTTCCGAAAGAGCCATTGGGAATGCATCGAGAGTATATTTTCTCTGTTGGCAGAGAGTCTTCACATGGCGACTGCAGCTCAACCGACGATGGACTCGACTTTGAGACGATCAGAAACCTTGACGTCTGGGAATGTGAATTTGCCCCAACGATGCGAGACACCATCAAGTCTTGGAATAAGACAGTTCAGTTCTGGCTCGCTGCAAACGTCTACAGAAGACTATCCAATCTCAACCAGTATTACAAGTGAGCGTTGATATTGCAAATATGTAATTAATATTTGTAGTAATTTAGTGGGGTTAGCTTAAGGGACTGCTCTTGTTCCAGTGACGGCTACCAATGGGTGGGGAACAATCTCCCACGGTTGCCAGAAGTGGGGGTTCAACGTCAGTTCTGGGCATAAACTTGTGGCTTGTTGATTTCCGATCATATAACGGCCTGCAATACACTTTTCTGAGAGACTTCTGAGTATCTTATAATATAAGTCGGCCACAGTGTGGGTTTGTTCTCCCGTTCCAAGTTGGGGGGGGTAGACGACACTCTCCTCGTTTCCGTTCTCCTATGTCTCGTCTCTGGACCCTCCCAGTTTCTAGTCTTGTGCAGAAATTCGACCATAGAAACATGGCCCTTGCCTACTTAATGTGCTGTCCAAACTTGGATTCTCCTCTTCTGCTTTCCATTCACGACTGAAAGCTGAACTCAAGCTATCCTATCCTGATTCTACTCATGCGCCACCACACGATCACCCATCATCACCAATTGCCACCGTAGCACCATGCTTTCTCCTCGGCTTGACCTCCCCGGATTTTGACCTGGCACCGAAACGAACAGTGGAGTTTGGTTATTGCAGACTTGATTTGATATAGCGCCGGTGAATAAGCTGGTCTTTCTGACGCGGCTTTTGTGGCCGCTGAGAAATTTCGAAGAGTTACATTTGCATTACAGTACTTACATTGCAATGATGGTATTTTCTCTTTCAAGGACGTTGATCACGATGTCCGTCAGCGCCTTCTGGCATGGCGTTCATCCCGGTTACTACCTGACGTTCCTCGCCGTTCCGTTCTACCTGGCTGCGGAGGACCTTCTCCTCGGAGCCCTCCAGAGAAGGAGGGGCATCAAACTGTCTGGGGACAGAGGGATCTGGAGGTGGACGTGTTGGTTCGTTCGCGGGAGGGCGTTCGAGTACATGGGAATTGGATTCCACTTCCTCGGATTCCAGGAGACGATCCGTTACTGGAATGGACTGTACTTTGCCGGACACATCATCATCGTTGTCGCTATCGTGGTTGGGGTACTGTTAAGGGGAGGTACACCACGGGGTAAGTCCAAGGTAAGGTAAGGTCAAGTTGTGGAGGTCACGTATAATCAGGTCAGGTTGAGATAGGTTGCGTAAATCTAGGTCAAGTCAGACGATGTCAGAAAGGTCATGCATATCCAGGTTAGGGCATGTGATGCAAAGTAAGCTCCGATCAGGCAGGATCATACCGGAGAGCTTATAGGGCTACCTAATCAGGCCAGGTTAAGCTAGGCTATGCAAATCCAGGTCAGGTGCTGTCGAGTCAGGTCAGTTATTTCTAGGTCAGGTTAAGTCAGGTCAGAAATGAAAGGGAGTTTATTGGTTGAGCATTTAACTTGCAGCGAGTTGAAACCGGTCAACTGACAAGATTCTGAGAACCTGATTAGCCCAGATTCGTTTCGATTCGACTAGACTAGGTTAAATTAGATTATTCTAGATTACAATGGACTGTTGATTGATCTCTGAAAGACACTTATTTGCAGAACATCTTCCAGAATACTACGCTGAGCAGTTTTAGCTCTCGTATACTAGGCCAAGTTCGAACTATGTCATGCGCCTGATAAGATGTGCTACTAGTCCGAAGTGATGTCAGTAGTAAATGCAGTGGCGTAAACAATAGAGTGACGTTAATAATAAATCGTAGTGTCTTAGAAGTAGTAGTTTAATGCTTAACGACGATCATGTGTCATAACAAAGATGATCAGCGTCACCCTCCTACTTCATTCAGTCTTTGGACTGGCTCCACCTGATTACGACAGTTGCAATTCTCGTTTTGAAATCATTCAAAATACAATATCGGTACGTGTGAACAGTGAAACTACATTGACACGCCAACAGTACAATACAAAAGTCATTATAATCATCATCAGTCCCTGACGCAAGCCATTTTGAGGCGATGGGTACGAACAAATGATCTGCATTGTCCGCGGTCATTTATCAAGTCCATTGCTGTCCTTAGTGTTAGTCAATTCAGTGATATCATGTGATTTATGCCCTCGTTTATATTATCCAGCGCTGCCTTGGTCTGCCTTTGAATCCTTTGCCTTCGAATCTTGCATGTAATGCATTGTACAGTTTCTATAGCCCTGATTAATATAATGCACTATGTCTTCATTGATGTTTTCTATCCAGCGTTGTCTTGTTTCTTTTTTCTTCGAATCGTGCATGCAGACATTGCGTGGGATTCGATCAACTGGCATTCTGTCTACGTGTCCAAACCATCGGAGTCTTTGTTGAACGACTTTGTCCAGCAGAGTTGTTTGGCATCTAAGAACCGCTTTATACCATAGTTTCTAGATTTCTGTAGCCTTGAAATCCCTGCAATTTTCCATACATAACTCATTTCTGCTGTGAGAATAATTCTTTTCTAGTCTTGCTTTCGCATTGTCCAGCATTCTGAACCGTCTCGGAAGCAGCCACGAAGCGAGACTTAAATTCAAGAGGAGGCAGCTTCAAAGACCATTGGCAAATTCCCTGTCATTGGGGTCATTAGTCAATAGAAGTTCCAGTATACAAAAAAAGCAAAGAGTAGGCAACTGCCTCCTCGTGCCTCAATGTAGCTACGCCTATGCTCGGAAGATGGTTTGAATCACCGTCTCAGTTGGACTAGACACCCTGTCTCGTGTCGTAATGGTAGAAGTCTATTCGTTACCTCGAGATTTCATTCATTTATCAATCAATCAGAATTTATATAGCGCCCCTCAAAGATTCCTACTCGGATTCGCTCCCAACCAAGGCCAAGCTAAAGAAAGTAGTTACTCCTCTCCAAGAAAACTACGCAGTCGCTCAACGAAAATCGCTGGATCCAGCTCAGGTGCTTAGTCAAAGCTAATTAGATGGACGGGTGGATTGAGATATAGGGCTACTGAACTGGGGCGCATAATAATCACTGAACAAAAATGCATTCATTCATCCATTAAGAGTATTTAAGTAGCGCCTTTCCAAGATGACTGATCGGCTTTTATGTTGAATTACGATAAATAAATAATCAATAAACAATAATGATGAATTGTGATAAATAAACAATAAATAAACAATAATGATTTATTACGTTAAAATATTATCAATAAATGATCACGTTGAATTTTGATAAACAGATAATAAATAAATAGCAATGATGAATTATAATAAATAAATAATCAATAAATAATAGTTCGACCTCAATAAAAAAAACCGCCATTAAAATCTAGATTCGGTACATATGCTACATTGCGTTGTATCGAACTCAAAACTACATTCCATCCCATTCGAACTTTCTCATCACTTCCTCCCTTCTCAGACGGTCAGTTCGTTACGATTCGTGCTGGCCGTCGCAGGGGCCCTGCCCCCGGTCCCTCCTGCTCGGCTGGCCGATGACGGCTGGCGGATGAGCTTCGTCTCGAAGTCGCGTCCAAGCTCGCTCGTTAAGGAGTGGCACTCCGCCTGGATGTTCAGCTCCATGGTGCTCGAACCTTTCGCTCCGTTGTCACGGCCGTTCGTGCCCTGCTGAACAGCAACAATGGTATACAAGACAATACAATCGCCTCTCACTATAGATACAATACAACTGCGTTTGATGTTGCCCTATTTCAAAAGTTCAAAGGTGTACGCTGTGCGATAGAACATCGACGACGCTGAGCAATAATTATTGTGAGTGAAAGACTTGTTCAATGTCCCTACACAGTTACCTCCTCAGAGAAAGCTCGAACAAATGAATGAACGAACGGCTGAATGAATGAAAATAATGAACGATCGAATGAACGAATGACCGAATGAACAAATGAACGAATAAATGAATGAATGAACGAAAGAACAAATAAATGAACGAATGAACAGCTGAATGAACAAATGAACGAACAAATGAACGAACGAACAAATGAACGAAAGAGTGAACAAATGAACGAAAGAGTGAATGAATGAATGAATGAATGAATGAATGAATGAATGAACGAGTGAATGAATTAATTAATTAATTAAAGAATGAATTAATAAAAGAATTAATGAATGAATGAATGAATGAATGAACGAACGAATGAATTAATGAACGAATGAATGAACGAACGATAGAATGAATGAGCTTGCCACAGAGAGACAATTTATCGGTAGCGCGTAAGCTTTTCCACTGACGGAATTGGAATCGTCAGGGTAAACAATTTCTTGCGGCCATTTTACGACCGCCTCGTCAAATAGGATTTACTGTTCGTTGAGGGTACTTCACTGGGAGACTGCATGGGGATGATGTGCCCCTGTCGTTAAAAACAGATTCAGTGCGACAGGCGATAACATAAGCGCCAGTCCGTTTTCCGAGATGGATGATAATGGAAGTAGCAGAAGCGGATTAGGCTGAAGAATTCGCAATGACTGCGTGGAGAGCACTCCAAGGAAATCACAGACCTGGAAAGAAAATAGAGCGAACAGTGACAGAACGCTTGTGGCAGTTTGACAGGTTGTTGAGTTCGGAGATGATTGAAGACGTGGAAGAATATTAGAATAAAAGAACCAAACTGGATAGAAGGGGAAAAGGGAGTTAGGATGCTGGAAGTAATGGAATATAGAGGTGGTCTGAATTATTAAATTTGCTGGCCTCTGAAACCTGAATGTACGACCCAAAATGAGATGTCCTTCAATTCGTGGCCTCTGGATTCCTCTATCTGTTGGTCTCTGAATCCTGAACTTGTGACCCAAAACTAGATGTTCTCCAATTTGTGGCCTCTTAATACTTAGTCTGAATATATGTATTTCTTGGCCTCTTAACCCTGAATTTACAACCCAAAATTAAATGTCCCTCAATTCGTGGCCTCTGGATACCTGTATTTGTTGGCTTCTGAACCCTGAATTTTCGACCCAAAACTTAGTTGTCCTTCAATTCGTGACCTCTGGATACCTGTATCTGTTGGCCTCTGAACCCTGAACTTCTGACCCAAAATGAGATGTCCCTCAATCCGTGGGACCCAAAATGAGATGTCCCTCAATCCGTGGCCTATGAATTTGCACTTCCTGAAAATCTTTCCTTCTTACCGTGCGTCTGACGGAGTTGAGACGGGATAGACTTTCCACGATTGACGATCTGTTATTGAAAGGCCTGCGATACAGTTCCTCGGCCGTTGCTCGGAACAACCTGTCCTCCAAGAGTCGCTCTTTCCTGCGATATCTTCAAACAAAAGCAGATGACGATTTAGCTTTGATGAATAATATTAGAGAGGAGGAGAAGCAAGAAAGACCAGGGCCTAAAAATTGTGGTTTCTCATAAAAAGAGTGCTGAACAGGCAGGGCTGCCGATAGAAATTCCGGGCCCTAGGCAGAGCAGTCACGGGCCCCTAACTATCCTTAGACTTTATGAGAATTTTTTTTAAACAAACTGAAATAATAATAGTGCGGGTACAAAACTTCAAAATTATATTTATATATGCAACTATCGTAGTTAAGTGTCCGTAATATTATATTTTAAAAGGCATAAATCATAAACTTTGTACAACTGATTATAATATTTGTCATAAGTTGATTGCTGGGCCCAGCCCGGGCCCCTAAAAGTCGCCGGGCCCCTGGGTTTTGCCCCCCCCTGCCCCCCTTTCGGCGGGCCTGTGAACAGGAAGCCCAGGCCCGAATTATGGGGGTGCTAATGGTGCTGCAACACCCGGGCCTGCAGTTTTGAGAGGTCCACATTTTTTAAATATGTGCGTGGTGGACCGGTGGTCGTCAGAGGGGACCCTTTGAAGGTAATCACAGCACCCGGGCCACACTGGTCTTAATGCGGCCACGAGGAAGCCAATGCGATGATTAAAGTCAAAGAGTTACTGCATGTATAGCCCTACATGTCCCATTTGTCCCAGTGTGCGTTTGCAAATGGCGTAATAAAGACCATACTTACTTACTTACTTACATGTTCATATTTTACGAAAACAATTGTTAGTTTGGTTAGGTACTTCGGCTAATTCAAAGCGTTGATGTTTCTCACTGAAACAGGAAGCCAATGCAAAGTACAAGGGTTATATGTTCATATTTTACCAAAACAATTTAGTTTGGATAGGTACTTCGATTAAAGCTTACCTTCGCTATTGTACACCCCTGTGTAAGAGGACCCCGCTTCGCATATCGATCACGATTACACGCATATCTACGCATATCCTCGGGAGTGCTCACGCTGGAAGCACCTCTGAATAGTCATTACTGCTAGAGGCGCTTTATAAATGCCCAGATACAATACAATACAATACATTGAATACAATAAAGGATTAAAGGATTAATTAGTGCATCTGGCTAGCACGATACATACACTGAGCCTTTATTTATGCATGACACGAGGCAGGTGTTGATGTTGATCGCGTAAGCTCACTCCGGCTTCCACTGATAATCAAGCAATGCACGCCAGTCTCTCTCACACGATCTCGTTGCAAAGACCATTAAAGCCGACCTAAGACGTTGAGCTGTTGGGAATAAGCGAAGATTCACGTGCGAAGTTCCTATAAAATGAACTATGTAAACGGTTTCTACTTAGCGACTGGATGCTTAATAGAAGTCGTTCGCACCTGTGAAACTGCTGGCGGGTCTAGCGTACGAAACGTCGTACTTGCCAAGACGTAGGTTTTTCCGGTGGTAATTCATTCTCATTCATTCTGAGAATTTATATAGCGCCTCTTCAAGATATCTACTCAGAGACGCTCTCTGCGCTAGTCTATTATGATGTTAGGTGTCATTACGAGCGAATAATTATATTACATCAGTTAGCAAAACAATGCACAGCAAGCTAGAAGAGTCACCACTGGCGGGCCCACGCACACGCGTGGAACCGACCAACGGATTCCCATAGACAGCTGAAGATGGCATGGATGTCCAAAGGAGTATGCTTTAATGCTTTAACCAAAAGCAATCCTTTTACCTAGGATTCAGGTACGTCTTCCTCACGCGCAGGTGCCAGATATCTGCCACTACAGGAGTTAATGGAAGAGACTTTTTGGAAAAGGGGGTTTTATAATTAATTCATTACGAAGATTTATATATCGCCCCTCAAGGTGTCACATATCATATCGCATACATCATAGTCATATAGCATATATCATGCAGCATACACCATCCATCAAATTTTGATCATACATCATAATAAATACATTATACATCATAATTATAACACATATCATATATTTTATATATATATATATATATATATCATACATCAACTCATAAATCGTATGTATTGAGTCGCGTTCGGTTGGCTTGTATCAGATGAAATCACACTCCACTAGGATTATACTGGTAGTCCAATTTCACTGACGCAAGGCGGACCAGCGCCAGTCACCTCGCACCTGCTTCTCTACCCGACC
>JACEVL010000851.1:157500-165000 GCA_020284085.1 Aporrectodea caliginosa | reverse complement strand
AGAATAGAGTGAAATATAATGGAATGTAATGGAATAAATAAGATGAAATAGAATAAAATGGTGTGAAAAAAGAATGCAATAAAATTTAGTGGAATGGAATAAAATACTTGCGAATATTTTTTTATTCATAATTAGGCTATTATTAAATCAATCAATCAATCAATCAATCCTTTTATTGTTTCCATAGAATAGTTTACAAGTAGTGATCCAGAATAAACATAATCAACAATCATAAGTTTGGAAATTAAAACAGACAGATCACAAGATTATCTAATTAACGTTTGAGGGAAACAATCGGCCAGAAGGGACTGAAGTCCCGCTAAGTTAGGGATACCCGTGTACCATGTTAGCAGAGGGATGACAGTTGAGTATAGTTTACACAAATAGCATTGTCAAAAAATTTAGAATAACTGGCTTAACTAACAACACTTAACTAGGTCACTTAACTAATTGTGGTATAACAATGAATAATCATATTTAGATAATGCATTGACCATTGTCAAGGAGGTAGGCTCTGACCTCTTTTTTAAATAGGGCAAGATTCTGCGCAGTCTTCGCCTTATTCCAGGCAGAAGGACCAGCACTCTTAAGGTAAAATAACGAGTGTTAGTACGGGCATAGGTTCCATCAAAGTTATCAAGAGATCTTGTATAATGAGAATGTGTGTCAGAGACCTTTGAGAAGTAGCGACTGAAGATTGGGGGAAGAGATTTGTTGGCGAAGCGATACATAAATTCACAGATTTGCAATTTATTTATCTGAGGGATATTAAGTATTCGTAGTATACTAAATCTACTTGCAGTGTTAGTTATCAATGATCTCCCAGCAATAATACGTACAACTCGTCTCTGTAATATAGATAACCTATTCAGGCGAGAGGAATAATTGGAGGCCCAGGCGATATTACAGTATGTCAAGTAAGGGTAAACAAGAGAATAATATAGTGTATGCAGAACTCTAGAAGGTAACAGGTAGGATACACGAGCCAGAATCCCTATGTTCTTAGCAACCTTAGTGGAAATGTTACTTATGTGATCATTCCAGGTTAAATGTTGGTCAATGTAGACCCCAAGGAATTTGGAAGAATTGACTTGAGTTATAGGAATATTGTCAATGGAGAGGATAGAATCAGTAGCAGGGACGGGTTTCCGATGAGATCGGAAAAGGACATAATTAGTTTTTCCCAGGTTAAGAGAAAATTAGCCTTAAACCATTCCGCCACATGGATAAGTTCAGTGTTGGCAATAGATAGCAGAGACTGGATTGATTTATGAGAGAAAAAACATTGGTGTCATCTGCAAAAAGAATAAAGTTAAGTTGGTCAGATGCATTCGGCAAGTCATTAATGTATAGTAAGAACAGCAGCGGACCCAAAATTGACCCCTGTGGAACACCACATGTAATAAGTTTAGTTTTAGATTGACAACCTTTACAGCAAACACATTGGCGTCTCTGATCAAAGTAACTTTTAAACCACAAGAGCGGGACTCCACGTATTCCATAGTTTTCAAGTTTAGTTAACAGAATAGAATGGTCCACCGTATCAAAGGCCTTGGCCAGATCGAAGAAAATACCAAGAGAAAATTTATTTTCATCGATTGCATTAGCAATGGAATCTTGAATATCAAGCAGTGCCATTGAGGTGGAATGACCGGATTGAAAACCATGTTGATTGGGATATAAAATATTCATTTTGTCAATATAGGTATATAAACGTTGGTACATTGATTTTTCAAGGATCTTAGAAAAAAGGGAAGGATAGAAATAGGCCTATAGTTAGTGACATCCTGGCTGTTACCTTGTTTATACACCGGTACAACTTTTGCCATCTTTAAGGAAGAGGGTACAACACCAGTGAGAAAAGAAGAGTTAATAATATCCGATAATGGAGCAGCTACATAATCAATGATCCTAATAGCAACAGTCGGGTCAATGTCGTCAAGTGCTGAAGAATGGGTAGTGCGAATAGATGCTGTTAAAGAAATAATTTCTTGGGGGTAGTCAAGTCCACAACAAATGAGTTAGGCGGGGATGGATTCAAATAAGATAGAAAGGAATAATCAGATTTAGGAATTCCAGCTGCAAGCGTTTGGCCTATGCTCGTAAAATAGTCGTTGAACTTATCAGCCATTATTTGGAAAAATAAAAAGAAAATTTATATACTTCCCCTTCAAGGCAATCTACTCAGAAGCGCTCCCTGTCTAACCACGGCTAAATAAGACTCTTTAGATTGGTAAAGAACACGGTAGAGCGGCAGGGAGCTCGTCCCAGGTAAATTAACGTTACAGCCATCAGAAACTACTAAACTCTTTCACGTCGTCTGGTAATAGTCGTCAACAGTCGGGTTTATATCTACACAAGCGTAACATTTAAATAGAAATTTTTTAAAGTAAGATAAGATCAACGTCATATTCCATGGCAGTTGTAGGATGTCGTTAAATATTTTATAATACAATTTTCCATTAAGACACCTTTTAAACGCTTTCCACCGACGTTATATTAAAACAAACTGAGCGAATACTTCAAGTAAAACGGGTTAGTGTCCCTAATCACTGCAATATTAAATGCAGCTTTTAATTTAGAATGTAATGTAATGTAACAAAACATTTATAAAGCGCCACTTAAGAGTCTCTCAGAAGCGCTCAACACGTGGCCATCAAACAGCTGAAAAAAATGCGTCTTTAAGAGTTTAGAGAAAACTATATAGGGCCTATAGCCGCGTGCAGCACGCACAGACGGCGGAAGAGCGTTCCAGATCCGTGGCGCCGCAATCGAGAAGTCCCGACGAGCACAGGTGGTAGAAATCTCCATTCTAAACTATTCATTCATTAATCACGTTCAATCTTTAAATTTTAAATTTTCTTTTTCTGCGGGTAAGCTAGGATCGACGTCAGATAGCTGTAAAGAAGCCGTTAAACACTGGATAAACCCCTAATGATCACATGAAGTTGCAATTCATCTAGACACCTTTAAAAGCTTCTAATTGTATTTTACACTGTGTCCACGATAAAGTAGAACACTAGACTTTGTTAAATATCTTGGTCAATTGTAGTATAATAGGTACTAAATTTGGTGGTGCACATGAACTTCAGTCTATTCTATCTATACCCTGCAAATTTTATTACAATTGATGCAACGGTTACGAGGATATACCCTTATGAAATTGGGTGGTTCAGGAACCAAGTTACCGAACAGTAAAACGCATCGACAGATGCGTGCGCGGCTGATCATCCTGACTCAGCACCAGTTCTTCGACAGCATTGATATATTTTGTTTGCGTTTGTAACGCCCGATCTCGTGGTTTCCTTGCAACTGATCCGGTTGTGGTAATCTTTTTTAACAGCTTGCTGACACCAGCTAGGGACCAATTTTTCATTGGAAATTCTGTAATGAGTCTCCTTACGCCATACCCCTTCGTCTCTCTCAACTCCTTGATTAAAATCTTGTCCTCTGCAGTCTGCACTGAAAACCATTTCTTTACAACCAACTACTGTTACGTAAAACAGGTCTCGTAGTGTAACTGTTTCCGAAAATGACGCTTATAAACAACAGCCTATCCCTGCGGTAGCCAGAAAATGACGTCATTCTATGCGTTTTATGTGTTGGTAACTTGGTTCCTGAACCACCCAATTTCATAAGGGTATATCCTCGTAACCGTTGCATCAATTGTAATCAAATTTGCAGGATTTACACAGAATAGACTGAAGTTCATGTGCATCAAATTTAGTACCTATAATACTACAATTGACCAAGATATTTCACAAAGTCTAGTGTTCTACTTTATCGTGGACACAGTGTATATATGAATTTTTCGGCTGAGGGAAGTAGTTGTCCACTGAACAGTTTTCAGTTAAGCCGCTTTCTTAAGTCGTTTGTTAACTCCGCACTTCCAGTATTGCCAACACTGCCAGGTAGTGTCAGTCCCAAGCGTGAAAAAGGAGGAGGGCGACGTGAACGGCCTTAGAAGCCATAACTTAACAAGGTTCTTTCCTATTGACTTCAAGGCTTCTGATGCCGCAAGGTGTCGCTAAACTGTTGGAATTTAATTATTCAAAACCTATTGTAACGCCATTACGCGTTTTTAGGGTGGTTCCAGTCCCAGGCCTACACAAAGGGGAGAGTAGCGCCTATCATCGTCGTCATAGCAGCGTTCTTAAATGCAAACTACCATAACAACAGCCTGGATGTCTTGCCAACTCGTTTTGTTCATGATCGCTCCTAATGAAACTCCTGTTGAGTCTTATCCTTCAGATCATGTTTCCATCTCATCAATATTTGAGACTCATAAAATTTTTATTTTCCCTAGGTGATGATGATGATGATGTCGATTGACGATGACGATTACGTTGACGATGACGATGACGACGACGACGACTACGACGACAATGATGATGATGATGATGATGATGATGATGATGATGATGATGATGATGATGATGATGATGATGATGATGATGATGATGATGATGACGACGACGACGACGACGATAACGATGACGACGATGACGACGACGATGACGACGACGATGACGATGATGATTACGATGATGATTGTGAACTACCACCACGTGTGATAGTCACAACACATCAGAGTCCGTACTCGACAACAACTTGTGAGCGACTGCTTTATTCTTGACACTCGAATAACACGATAATGTGAACATAAAATAGACTGTTCCAATACATTGCTATTGGTTCAAGTGTTCATACCTAAATATAAAGTCCAATCAGTAGAGTCCAACCTATATATTCTAATATAATTTACATACATAAATCTAAAAGCCAAACTAACACTCCTACTAAAACTTAAACAAGTAAGAACAGAACCTATGCATATGACAATGATGATTACTGATAATGACAACAAAACAACAATAATAAACACGAAATATAACGGCCCACTTAGACACCTTTAACTTGCCTTTCACGTAATCTATTTACAATAAAATCGCGCTTTATCATAGTTTAATAGCGGGATTTTAGCTGCAAAGAACCCTGTCTTAACGAGAGGTCTAACTACACGATTGACCGGGAACTCGAATTACATGCAGAAAAGTTAATGGAAGCAGCACTGTTTGGCCATATGGGTCCATATCAGCCGACAATGATGCGGTAGGATTCCAGACCGTCCGTGGGGTGAAAGTCCATTCTAATATAATAATAATAATAATAATAATAATAATAATAATAATAATAATAATAATAATAATAATAATAATAATAATAATAATAATAATAATAATAATAATAATAATAATAATAATAATTATAGGCCTAATAATAGGGCCTAATATTTATTCTTTAATGAAGCGCCTGACAAACGCACTGTGCTGTACATATACATGTTCTGACGATTAAACAATTCACAAGAACACAAATTACAGAAGACATAAATCAACAAAGTTGCAGCCATGCAAGGCGCAAGCTCATTGTACTTTTGCTGCCACCTAGGGAATGAAGGCATGAGCTAAACCCAAGGGGCCTTACGGGAATCGAACCAGGTTCGTGAAAACTTCAGGCAAGAGTGTTATCGATTATATTATCCCCTCCCCCTAATCTATTCTAATCCTAGTATAATATAGTATAGTATTATATGGTGTGGTGTGGTAGTGCCAGTCCCAAGTCTGAAGAAAGGAGGAGGGCGACGCTAATCATCATTGTTATGACACAATCTAGTTAAACAGCAACCAACCAACATATTCCGAGCTATTTCGGGTTACGAAATTAGCGTCGGATCACGCAGCACTACGACGTAAACAGGAAGTGAATTTAAAGGTCATCACGCATGCGCAGAAAATTCCCGTAGTGTCATCATATGAATCTCAGAGGGAAGAGGAAAATTCGTCCGCTGTGGCGTGACGTTAGTCTGCGAAACACGTCTTGGCCAGGTAATTAATTGTGCGTCCAGGTATGCGCGGCTTGATACCTGTACAATGAATTAATGTAGGCCGACCGCTTACGTACTCCGTGAACCATGTTCTTACAATTTTATTTCCTGTACTATGACTCTGTTATGAATTGCTTGGCATTTAATACGACCCTAGAATTCATTCGTTCCTTAGTTGGCTCATTCATGCATTTGTTATATGTTTCATTCATTCATTCATTCATTCATTCATTCATTCATTCATTCAGTCAGTCAGTCATTCATGCATTCATTCATTCATGCATTCATTCATTCATTCATTCATTCATTCATTCATTCGTCAATTAGTTCGTCCGTTCATTCATAAATGCATTCATTCCCTCATTAATAAAGTAATTAATTAATTCGTTCATTTATTTAGTCATTCGTTCAGTCAGTCATTCGTTCATTAATTAATTAATTCATTCATTTGTTCGTTCCTTTTTTGTTCTTTCGTTTTTTTAATTAACCAACTAATAAATAAATAAATTTTATATATTTAGTCATACATTTATGAAACTAATCAGTCGTGGGATCATACGATGACCTAGCGTCCTAGCGTACGTATACCATATTATTTAGCTACCTTTTTTAGGTCTGAGATTGCGCTATAAAATATGCAGATTTGTTAACCTACCTGTAATATGCCAAAAAATAATCTTTGTCGGCGGAAACGGCCTATGTTGTCATAAGCTGCCGTTAAACTGTGGATCCACCTACCAAGTTATCTATAGTTCGTTAAAGAGGTTCCTAAAGGCTCTATATCAAAGCGCTGAGAATAAAAATACGTGCATGCATTCATGCATGATTTGCTTGGTTGCAAACGTGAATACTTACTTACCCACTCACTGGCTTAATTTCCTCTCTGCTTACTCATTTTTTAACTCCGCACCTACTTGTTTTCCTACCAATCTACTAGATTGTTTAATTGCTTCCTTACTTCCTGGCTCGCTTAATTGTATTGTATTGTATCGTATTGTATCTATCAATTTATATAGCGCCTCTCGCAGTGCACACCAATCAAAGGCGCTGTCCTACTTAATTGAATACTTTCATCGTTACTTATTTATTCACTCTTTCTCCTTCCTACCTACATACTTTTCTGCCAACCTACTTGATTGCTTACTTACTTCATCACTCTGTTACTTGATTACTTTCATCCTAACTTACTTATTCGCTTACTCAGTTTCCTACAACCAACTTGATTGCTTGCTTACATACTCACTTTCTTACCTTCCTACTTACTTATTTACTGCTAACCTTCCTACATACCTACTTTCCTACCAACCTACTAGATTATATATTATACTTCATATGTCATTGTCATCAAAAGATTATTCGCCGGACAATACTGATAAATTGATGATACGCGTTTCGGAGAGTTAATCGCTAATTTATTGTGCTCCTTTTTTCGCACGTCCTCAGAGATGGTCCCCTGAGACGGTCTAGGTCCTGGTCTTATAGAGTCCTCCGACTGCGAAGCGACGAAGTGATTAATGGAGAAGGGTATAGGGCTTAGTTGCAGTCCACATTTATTTAGATCATTGAAAAAGCGATATGAGTTATGGTGTGGTCGTGATCCCATATACAGCGCA
>JACEVL010000851.1:130000-152500 GCA_020284085.1 Aporrectodea caliginosa | reverse complement strand
AATCGTTTCTCCAATCATTTCTCCAATCACTTCTCCAATCATTTCCCAATCGTTTCTCCAATCATTTCCCAATCGTTTCTCCAATCATTTCCCAATCGTTTCTCCAATCATTTCTCCAATCACTTCTCCAATCATTTCCCAATCATTTCTCCAATCATTTCCCAATCGTTTCTCCAATCATTTCTCCAATCATTTCTCCAATCATTTCTCCAATTATTTCTCCAATCATTTCTCCAATCATTTCTCCAATCATTTCTCCAATCATTTCTCCAAGGATTTCTCCAAGGATTTCTCCAATCATTTCCCAATCGTTTCTCCAATCATTTCCCAATCGTTTCTCCAATCATTTCCCAATCGTTTCTCCAATCATTTCCTCAATCATTTCTCCAATCATTTCCCAATCGTTTCTCCAATCATTTCCCAATCGTTTCTCCAATCATTTTCCAATCGTTTCTCCAATCATTTCCCAATCGTTTCTCCAATCATTGCTTCAATCATTTCTCCAATCAGTTCTCCAATCATTTCTCCAATCATTTCTTCAATCATTTCTCCAATCATTTCTCCAATTATTTATACAATCATTTCTGCAATCATTCGGAACGCAAGGAACCCAGCCAGTAGCAGGCTAGCCTAGCAGCAGCATGGCAACAGCCAGCAGGGTGCACCGCTGCAGCTCCCTGATATTAAGGCAGCAATTAAGGGTACGTCTGCACTCTGTAGTCTTACTAGGGCCTCTGCTAATTATCTGTCGTATTAGCGTCTATCGCCCAAGGAAGAATTAGACTGTGCATCGTGTAATTTTGATAAAATAATCCGATTTTTGTAATCCCGGAAATACGGGATTCCATGTTTGCCAATCCCGGGATCCCGGGATTTGAAAAGGTTCCGGGATCCCGGGATTCGGGATCCCGGAATTACATTCCCCTAGTGTGTGTGTGTGTTTGCGTGCGCGCGTGTATTATGTGTGTTTAATGTGTGTGTGTGTGTGTGTGTGTGTGTGTGTGTGTGTGTGTGTGTGTGTGTGTGTGTGTGTGTGTGTGTGTGTGTGTGTGTGTGTGTGTGTGTGTGTGTGTGTGTGTGTGTGTGTGTGTGTGTGTGTGTGTGTGTGTGTGTGTGTGTGTGTGTGTGTGTGTGTGTGTGTGTGTGTGTGTGTGTGTGTGTGTGTGTGTGTGTGTGTGTGTGTGTGTGTGTGTGTGTGTGTGTGTGTGTGTCCATGTACGTCCATCTGTGTGACGTTTTAAGATTGCAATTTAGTGACGGCCAATGAATGCTATAGCCAGTATTATAAGATTTCTCGAAACATTGTAAATTTTGTCCATATCGGCGTTTAAATCCAATCATTATATCGTGCCATGGGAAGGGGAGCAGAGGTGGTAGTTGCTCCAATGACTTAGGGGGTATAGATGCTTCTGTGTAGTTTGTGTGTCGTGCATTATGTGGAAGGACATCGCATTTATGTGTGCATTATGTGTGCATTTGTGCAATGTGTGCATTATGTGTGCATTATGTGTGCATTATGTCAATTGTTATGTGTGCATTATGTGTGCATTATGTGTGCATTATGTGTGCATTATGTGTGCATTATGTGTGCATTATGTGTGCATTATGTGTGCATTATGTGTGCATTATGTGCATTATGTGTGTTATGTCTGCATTATGTGTGCATTATGTGTGCATTATGTGTGCATTATGTGTGCATTATGTGTGCATTATGTGTGCATTATGTGTGCATTATGTGTGCATTATGTGTGCATTATGTGTGCATTATGTGTGCATTATGTGTGCATTATGTGTGCATTATGTGTGCATTATGTGTGCATTATGTGTGCATTATGTGTGCATTATGTGTGCATTATGTGTGCATTATGTGTGCATTATGTGTGCATTATGTGTGCATTATGTGTGCATTATGTGTGCATTATGTGTGCATTATGTGTGCATTATGTGTGCATTATGTGTGCATTATGTGTGCATTATGTGTGCATTATGTGTGCATTATGTGTGCATTATGTGTGCATTATGTGTGCATTATGTGTGCATTATGTGTGCATTATGTGTGCATTGTGTGTGCATTATGTGTGCATTATGTGTGCATTATGTGTGCATTATGTGTGCATTATGTGTGCATTATGTGTGCATTATGTGTGCATTATGTGTGCATTATGTGTGCATTATGTGTGCATTATGTGTGCATTATGTGTGCATTATGCATTATGTGCATTATGTGTGCATTATGTGTGCATTATGTGTGCATTATGTGTGCATTATGTGTGCATTATGTGTGCATTATGTGTGCATTATGTGTGCATTATGTGTGCATTATGTGTGCATTATGTGTGCATTATGTGTGCATTATGTGTGCATTATGTGTGCATTATGTGTGTCATTATGTGTGCATTATGTGTGCATTATGTGTGCATTATGTGTGCATTTTGTGTGCATTATGTGTGCATTATGTGTGCATTATGTGTGCATTATGTGTGCATTATGTGCATTATGTGTGCATTATGTGTGCATTATGTGTGCATTATGTGTGCATTATGTGTGCATTATGTGTGCATTATGTGTGCATTATGTGTGCATTATGTGTGCATTATGTGTGCATTATGTGTGCATTATGTGTGCATTATGTGCATTATGTGTGCATTATGTGTGCATTATGTGTGCATTATGTGTGCATTATTTGTGCATTATGTGTGCATTATGTGTGCATTATGTGTGCATTATGTGTGCATTATGTGTGCATTATGTGTGCATTATGTGTGCATTATGTGTGCATTATGTGTGCATTATGTGTGCATTATGTGTGCATTATGTGTGCATTATGTGTGCATTATGTGTGCATTATGTGTGCATTATGTGTGCATTATGTGTGCATTATGTGTGCATTATGTGTGCATTATGTGTGCATTATGTGTGCATTATGTGTGCATTATGTGTGCATTATGTGTGCATTATGTGTGCATTATGTGTGCATTATGTGTGCATTATGTGTGCATTATGTGTGCATTATGTGTGCATTATGTGTGCATTATGTGTGCATTATGTGTGCATTATGTGTGCATTATGTGTGCATTATGTGTGCATTATGTGTGCATTATGTGTGCATTATGTGTGCATTATGTGTGCATTATGTGTGCATTATGTGTGCATTATGTGTGCATTATGTGTGCATTATGTGTGCATTATGTGTGCATTATGTGTGCATTATGTGTGCATTATGTGTGCATTATGTGTGCATTATGTGTGCATTATGTGTGCATTATGTGTGCATTATGTGTGCATTATGTGTGCATTATGTGTGCATTATGTGTGCATTATGTGTGCATTACTGTGTGCATTATGTGTGCATTATGTGTGCATTATGTGTGCATTATGTGTGCATTATGTGTGCATTATGTTGTGTGCATTATGTGTGCATTATGTGTGCATTATGTGTGCATTATGTGTGCATTATGTGTGCATTATGTGTGCATGTGTGCATTATGTCGGTTATGTGTGCATTATGCAGTGCATTATGTGTGCATTATGTGGTCATTATGTGTGCATTATGTGTGCATTATGTAGGTGGCGATTATGTGTGCAATTTGTGTGTAAGCATTTTGTGTGCATTATGTGTGCATTAACCAAGGCATTATGTGTGCATTATGTGTGCATTAGACAGCATTATGTGTGCATTATGTGTGCATTATGTGTGCATTATGTGTGCATTATGTGTGCATTATGTGTGCATTATGTGTGCATTATGTGTGCATTATGTGCTAGCATTATGTGTGCATTATGTGTGCATTATGTGTGCATTTGTGTGCATTATGTGTGCATTATGTGTGCATTATGTGTGCATTGTGCATTATGTGCATTATGTGTGCATTATGTGTGCATTATTATGTGCATTATTATGTGTGCATTGTGTGTGCATTATGTGTGCATTTATGTGTGCATTATGTGTGCATTATGTGTGCATTTCTAATCCTGTAATATGTGATTGGCATTATGTGTGCATTTTGTGTGCATTATGTATGTATTATATGCATATATATATTATATATATATATATGTGCATTATGTGTGTGTTAGGGAATTAATACCGGTGCATTTTGTGTGCATTATGTGTGCATTATGTGTGCATTAATCCAATCATTATGTGTGCAATCATTTCTGCAATCATTTCTCCAATCATTTCTCCAATCATTTCTCCAATCATTTCTCCAATCATTTGTGCAATCATTTCTCCAATCATTTCTCCAATCATTTCTCCAATCATTTCTCCAATCATTTCTCATGATGTCATTTCTCCAATCATTTCTCCAATCATTTCTCCAATCATTTCTCCAATCATTTCTCCAATCATTTCTCCAATCATTTCTCCAATCATTTCTCCAATCATTTCTCCAATCATTTCTCCAATCATTTCTCCAATCATTTCTCCAATCATTTCTCATTCATTTCTCCAATCATTTCTCCATTATTTATTATGTGTGCATTCATTTCTCCAATCATTTCTTCAATCATTTCTCCAATCATTTCTCGCTGTGTGAAAAATGGTGCCGCTATTTTGGGAAACGGGGTCTTGAAAGAACAAGAAAGAAGCGAAAACTCGGAGATATTCTCGGTGGATGATTAACATGGATCGTTACTTTACAATTATGATGAATGCGGAAATTCACTGTAAAACTATAAAACGTTTCTGCTGTGCTATTTTAAAATATGCTCAATTATGAGAAAGTCTTGGCAGCCGCTATATAGATTTTTACTTGCGAAATTTTGCATTTTTATATGCATGTATGCATGTGTATGTATGTATGTATGTATGTATGTATGTGTGCATGTATGTATGTATGTCTATATGTGTGCAAATGCATGCATGTATGTAAAGTGTATGTATGTAGTAGCCAGAATGTACACTGTGTCCGGAAAAAAAGGGACCCCTTTTGTTATCATGAAAATAAACTAGTAAATATTCATCGATTTTTAAACTTCCAAAACCATTTTAATCCTGACATAATTTGCTAACATGGTTAAAATGTAAAATTTCCTGTCATCAAATAATTACGTCATAATGACGTCATTCGCATCAAAATTTAAGTATGACAAAAAATTGGTGCGTCGGATGATCGGATCGTCGTAAAACGGAAATCCATTTAACAGAACCAGGCGGAAAAATAAGTGGAACTTTTCTCCAGTGATTGTTTGCTGTCGGAAAAATTGTTGTCTGATATCCAGGGTATATTCGGATTATTACACATTCCAACAAGATGGCGCTCCAGCTCACTGAGCTCGTGAAACTGTTGAACTGCAGACAAAGGATACTCTGGATTTCATGCCTCCTAATCTTTGACTGCCAAACATTTAACTTTAATCCCGTTGATTACAAGATTTGGGGACTAATGCAATAGAAGGTTTACAGGACAAAGATCAGAGACATTGAAGAACTCCGTGCGCGTATTGTTAATGCCTTACAAGGATGAATTTGATCAGCTGGTTATCGCTGCTGCTATTGGCCTGTGGCGCGCTCGTCTTGAAGCATGTGTTGAGGCAGAAGGTGGACACTTTGAGCACGCCTTGTAGTCTAATATTATTGAAATGTAAAAATTAAATTAACCTAAACTTTATAATTGATAAATGACAGTTTAAAATAATATTGAAACTTTTAGATGATATTTTATGCCGTCCTTGACACTTGAATTTGTATGAAAATGACGTCATTATGACGTCATTATTAAATAACAAAAACTTTCATACTTTAACCAGTATTTAGCAAATTATATCAGGATATGTATTTAATGGTCTTGGAATTTTAAAAATCGATGAACATTTACTATTTATTTTCATATTACCACAAGGGGTCCCTTTTTTTCCGGACACAGTGTATGTATATGTAGATATATTTCTTTATATTATAATATATATGTGTTTAAACATGTATTTGTATGTATACATATGCATCTACATGTATGTAGAACTTGTGTATCTATCTTTCAACTTATTTACTCGTATGCCTATCTGTCGGTCTATCTATCTCTCTGTCAGTCTGTCTGCTTGCCAGTCTGTCTGCTTCCCTGTATGTCTGCCTATCTCTCTCTATCTATCGATCTATCTTAGCGCTAGGCATATCACCTTAATGAGCAGCTCAACTTTGCCGGCAGCTATCCAGCCAGCCAGTCTATCCTCTTAGTGTAATCAAAACGTGGACAAATATGCTTCTTAAGTTTGCGTGGTGACGCCTCTCTAAGGAGAGTCGCTCCGCTGATTTATTTCATTTCTATTGCCATGGTTACGGTTTACAGCTGCGCATAATTCAGTCGCATTGTGCGGTTTCCATGGTGAGCGATCAACTGCGCGTTGAAGACTTCAAAGATGGAAGAGTTATTCGAGGAAGGCTTCCCGTAAGTTTCGTGTTGTCAAAGGAAAACGTCAGGAAAGTCGTCTAAAAGCAGCGACGATGTCAGGGATGAAATAACCGTCTTATGACTTTGTGATGTATTAAAGGAATAATTATTTCGGTCTATCTCGACTTTAGGTATGTTATTGGTGTTTATGTCTAGGGTATTTTTTTGTTTATGTCTGACTGTCTATGGTGTGTTATGTGGTATATTGGTCTATGGTGCACATGTGCAATCTGGTATTTAGGTCTATGGTGTGTTATGTGGTATATTGGTCTATGGTGCACATGCCATATGGTATTTAGGTTATGGTATGTTATTTACTGTCTAGGGCTATGCCATATGGTATGTTATAATTAAGTACTTATGAGTTATAGCGCCCCTTCAAGATTTCTACTCAGAGGCGCTCCCGACTACAGCGTGGACACTGAATCGGAGTTTCACGCCGAAGCGCATGAGCAATTGCGAGTGAAGGACTTGCTCAGGGTCCCTAAGCGGCGGCTTGAGGTGGATTCGAACCCGCAACCCTCAGGCTGCAAGGCACCGAACATACCCCTACACCACCGCGCCCCACATATGGTATTCAGGTCTATGTTGTGTTATGTGGTATTTACGTATATGACATGTTATGTGGTGTTTAGATCTGTGTTATTTTATGTGGAATTGAGATCTATAGTGTGTTGTAAGATGGTCTTTAGGTCTAAGGAACGCAATCTGGTCTAAATTTCACATAGGGCGATTTGCCTTATTTGCCTTATTAGCCTACTTGTTGCTAGCTTTACATTACTATCTTGCCTTACTTGGCCAGTATGCCACTGCTGAACGGTATCTCGCTTTGCCTTACATTTCATTACCAAGGACCGTACTAACCGTATCTTACCTCACATTATGTGACCCTACTTCACTTTAATTGACCTTACCATACATTCATTACCTCGTCTTACCTTGTACATGTATGTATGTATGTATGTATGTATGTATGTATGTATGTATGTATGTATGTATGTATGTACATGGCAATTTATATAGCGCCTTAAAAGAACCACACGAAGGCGCTTAACGTAGCTAGCTACCCAACAGATCTAAGCAGATGCGACTTAAGAAATTCCTTACCTCACCCTACCCTAAACCCACCTTACCTCACAGCGCTCAAAAGCCCGGTGCACATGTACTCTGCATGAGGAGACCGATCACACGACAGCATCACGTCATCATGTAAACGCAAAGCGATGTAATGACTCTCCTTACCTGAGCAATTACTCGGTCGACGACGATATAATCCGAGAGACGACACGATATCTGACGTCTTCAGTTACACAGATGCATGTATGTACTCAATAGATGTCAGGCCAGGCGCCTCAGAGCCTCCTCAACTATTATACTCTCGGCTCCCTTACTAAAGGCTGCGGCGCTGGAAGGCCGCGTTCACCGCACGCTTCTTATGCCTCGTCGCTATTCACGTGAGCATTGCGCATCGCTGTGGATGTTGGTATGGTCTGTTTTGCTAATGGCATGCTGAAGACGTATACATGTGTGTGTTGGTTGGATTTCATTTTGGTATTGCGGAGATTGGCGTCTCGCCGTTAAGTGATAAAAGAAATTGACTCATTTACTCATCCGTTTTTTCACTAATTGACTCACTTGCTCACTCGCACAGTTGCTCACTCCCGAATTCACTCACTCAATCACTCACTCAATCAATCACTCATTCAATCATTCACTCATTCAATCACTCATTCAATCACTCATTCAATCACTCATTCAAATTATTTAATCACTCATTCAATCACTCATTCAATCACTCATTCAATCACTCATTCAATCACTCATTCAATCACTCATTCAATCACTCATTCAATCTCATTCAATCACTCATTCAATCACTCATTCAATCACTCATTCAATCAATCACTCATTCAATCACTCATTCAATCACTCATTCAATCACTCATTCAATCACTCATTCAATCACTCATTCAATCACTCATTCAATCACTCATTCATTCAACCACTCATTCAATCACTCGCTAATTCACGCCCTCAGTCACTTGCTTATTCACTCTATCACTCGTTCTTTCACTTACTCACTCATTCACTCATTCACTCACTTATTAACAAAACAGTACAATATAAATGGAGCGCAATATTGCTGAAAATCGATAATGCCTTTAGTAATCTAACCAACAGTCAGCCAATTCCTTCCTTCCTTCCTTCCTTCATTCATTCATTCATTCATTCATTCATTCATTCATTCATTCATTCATATTATTTCATAAATTTCCGGTGTCCAATTATTCTGCTCACTCAATTTACGACAGTGTTGAGGCGAATGAATGAGCCGTGTCTGTGATGAGTGCTAGAGTAAACGGTGAAACTGGTCTGTGCTTTGCTGGGTCGCTCTACTTGATTCAGGCGTTTCTGAGCTGCTTAACAGTGACTCTAATGACGATAAATATCATCACCATCATTATGACCACCACCACCACCAACCACCACCACCACTACCACCACCATTAACACCACCACCACCACCATTAACACCACCACCACACTCCATTAACACCACCACCACCACCACCACCTCTACCACCATTAACACCACCACCATTAACACCACCACCACCACCACCACCACCTCTACCACCACCACCATTAACTACCACCATTAACACCACCACCATTAACACCACCACCATTAACCCACCACCTCTACCACCACCACCACCACCTCTACCACCACCACCACCACCACCACCACCGCATTCATCGACGTCATCATCATCTTCATCGTCATCAACTAGTGCATATACATAAAACGACGTCACTGGAACGTGACTGATTTATCTTTCTGATGCGTCATATTAAGGACTCGTTGAGTCCAGTCTTAACTCCTCTGTACGCTTCTCTGCGTACATCTCATTTTTTATATGCTCATGTGCATGAGTGAGAGAGAGACAGACAGACAGACAGACAGACAGACAGACAGACAGACAGAGAGACACAGACAGGGACAGACAGACAGACATACAGAGACATAGACAGAGACAGAGATATAGAGACCGAGACAGAGCAGAGAGACAGACAGAGGGAGATAGAGAAAGACAGAGAGAGATAGAGAGACAAACAGACAGAGAGAGAGACAGACAGAGACAGAGTCAGAGACAGACAGACAGAGACAGATAGACAGAGAGAAAAAACTGATAGACGAGAAAATGACAGAATGAAACAGGCAGGCCTACACAAAGGACAGGCTGACAAACTAACAGACATAGTCAGAGACGTGGAGAGGAGATTAAGAGCAAAGACAGTTAGGCAGGCAGACATATACTTGGAAAGTGGATTAAGAGCAAGAGACAGACGAACAGACATACACACAGACAGATATTTAAAGAGGGATAAAGAGCGACACACAGACGAACATACTCACATTCAGATAGATGTATTAAGAGGGATTAAGAGCAAAAGACAGACAGACAGACAGACAGACAGGCAGGCAGATAGATAGATATGTGGAGCTAGTGGATTAGAAGCGGCGGTTAGCTGGAAAATTCCTTCCCCATGAAAATCGGTAAATGCTTTCCGCGAAATCACCGCTTAGCTCTCGATGCAACCGAACACCCTCCCCGCCGCATCTAAGTCTTCCCTCCACCACCTGCTCTATCCATCAGTCGTTTTAATCACAGCCTCCACCCCACCCAATGACCACTTGACCAGTGGGGGAACCATCCACGGCAGCGGTCTGACAAGGGACAACATAACAGACAGAAAAACAGACAGACAGACGGATAGACAGGCAGACAAACAGACAGATGCTTCGAGAGGGGATTAAGAGCAGCAGGTCACCCTCCTACCCCTCTGACCATTTCGGCGGCAATGGGGACCATCAAAGGCTGATGAGGGACCATATGCACATTCGAGGCTTCGGTCCAGATAAACCCATAGCAACCAACATCCTATATTGTCATCACACAATTAAAATTTTTCGGTATAGACTGCAACGCGTTCACTGGGCTCAGGATGATAGACATCGATGAACCATAATTATGACATGGAGAAAGAGATCCATACTGGGTGTATTACATTCATTGTGTCTGCATTCATTAAGCGCCACTACACAATGATCATGCATCAATCGATGGCGCTGAGCAACTGTGAATGAGGGACTTGTTTAAGATCCCTGCACAGTAATTGTGTCAGGGGAGAAGGATCGAATCCGTGCTCTCCGCGTTACAAGGTTTACCGCTCTAACCAACCGGCTGCCATGTCTGATCACATATTATTATTATGGATATTATTATCATTATTTTTATTATTATTATTATTATTATTATTATTATTATTATTATTATTATTATTATTATAGCAAAGTGAGTATTATTACTACTAAGGTCGAGGAAAAAGAGATGAGTTCCCGCGTTGGACATAAAAAGAGTCTTTGGAATAGTTAGTTGTGTTTCAGGGTGTCATGGGTTGCATCCGTCAACCTCCAAGCTGAACACAAAATTTCAACATTCTGAGCTCCAAGCACCGCTGGACTCAAGTGCTACCGCCACAAAAGCATGTGTTCGGGTGATTGTGGCGTATTTCAATCTCTTGGCGACGGCTGCCCGGTTTGCGGCCTCACCCGCTTCGGTTGATGTTGTTGCCAGATGTGACTTTGCGAATGTATCCGAACTAGTCACATCCCAAGTAGGCATCTTCCGTATGACCACGGGATGAGTGTAACGCCGTCCGGTCGTTTACCATCTTCTCTGGTGAGGCCCAACGGTTCTTTCTGAGAAGGGATGCTTGCTCTTCCGAAAGATCGCCATATGATATCGTTGTAGGATGTTATGCCGTAGTCTGCCAGCGCTTTTTCTGCAGGCCAGACCGTGAAGTCCTCTGGCGTCGACTCTCTCACCACAGTGACACACATGAGGTTCGCACAGTAGTCCCGAGTCGCATTCCAACCGCGATCCGTATTACTTCGTCAGTTAAACGGAGTCCCAATGCAGTAACCGGAGGCGCTAGCAACAACTGCGATTGAAGGACTTGCTCAAGGTCCCCACATTGACCGTTATAGAAAAGCTCGAACCCCTACTCCGCACGTTACAAGCTCACACTCCTATGTCGTCCCTTCACTTGTTCAGACTAACTCTCATCTCCAATCAAATAAACGTTTTCCTCGTAGATTCTTCCACCAGTCCAACCACGAATCGAACTCTAACCTGCAGTAGGAAAGATGAAAACCAAGGCCACCTATCAGTCAAACTAGAATCTCTCCGCTGCTCCTTTCCTATCCACTCCTGTCCTGAATCCTCCTCTTCCTCTTACCTCCCTCGCCGCTTCATTTCTAAACACCATCCACTTTAGCCGTCTTACTGTTTGTTTGCCTGCCTGACCTTTTCATTTTAGACCTTAAACCGATTTTTACCCTACCTGCCTATCGATTTTCCTTTGACTAAGCGCCCGTGAGTAAGCTGGTTCCCACGTCTTCGCTTGTTTTGGCTCTGTAGAACTCTCGATTATGATTACGAGTGAGTGGCGCTACTATCGCAAGACCAGAAGCTGTCCAATCGGACGTTAGATGTCGAAACGTTCGCGGTGTGGCGCTACTGTTAAGATTTTCTGTGTTCTAGCCTGTTTCTGTGAACTCTATCTGATTACGGTACCGATGTAGCATGCTCGGTAGCACGCTGGTTCCATAATAATCATTATTATAATTATTTTCATTATAAATATTATTGCAAATGTTTGAATTAGCGAACATCCATCAACTGCCAGTTTGGCATACTGAGCAGACGTCATATGAAAACCATATATACTTGCTTCGTGTTTCAGATTAGGAAGTACTGACGTTACGTAAGTAACAAGTGCAATGAAGAACTAAATAAATAATAAATGTAATCCAGATGAAATAATCAACTGACTACATAATGAATCAAAGACAAAGCGCTCTGTTGTTCACTGCACAGATATATCTTCGAGGGAACAAGAATGCCATTGTAAAGACACTCACACGTATAATTTACTAACCTACATTTCCTTAACACATTGACCGCCAGGTACGAGTTAACTCGTACTTGAATGGGATTGCCGAGACGCCAGGTACGAGTTAACTCGTACTTCAAATATACAGCGGATATAGGCGTGCTGGCAATCAATGCTGCCTCTGGTAATGATAGCTGAGATTCCGAGTCTGACCCTGGCTTGTCGATGCTTTTCGACAGGGCTGACGTGTTTCAAATTTACGCTAGGGATGCCTCGTGTCAAATTTACGATAGGGCTGCCGTGTTTCATGTTGCCCGGCAGTCAAACTGAACGGTACCCACTTTGGCCGCGAGTATTTTATTGGGTGGGAGATAGACGTCTCTGTAAATAGTGAGTGCGGTCATTTGGTTAGGAAGCGAATGTATCGCTAGTAACCAAATGACCGCACTCATTCAAAGGCAGACTTTTAGTCAGGTTACTGTAAAGTATAGTAAACTAATTAGCAATTTCTTTGCAGTTTCAATGATTTTCTTTACATTTTCAGAGTTACTGTAAATAATAAATGATAATAGCCGTATTTTCTATAATTTTTTGAGAGGGCTGCTGCGTATGGGTTACTTGGGTAATAAATGGCCCGCGATCAAATTTACGACATGGCTACCGCGAGTCAAATTTACCATGGGGTTGCGCGTGTCAAATTTACGATAGAGCTGTCGGGATTCAAATGTTCTATAGGGATGTGGCGTACTGCTAATAAATGGTCCGGCGGTCAAAGTGTTAAAGGCTATTCTCAGACAATGCTGCTATTCTTAATACTGTTTGGTTTAGTGTGTCATAAACCGTCAGTGAAGGATATTGTTACTGCCCGAAATGCTAGCTCTTCATGCAGCATGAAAAAGACACTGATCAATACCAGACGTTTCTTTGTATTTATTCCTATATCAAGCATATCATTGCGTGAAGTTTAAAGTACTGTTCTCACGCTACTCCAGAAGGAAGTCTCTATAGAATAAGCGTCTCTAACAGTTACTGGTAGGATTTGTGTTCTGACTTTCTGATGACATGTATTGAAGATAGGAACAATGTCATCGTTCGCCATTACCATCTTCGTCGTCATGAATTTGCTCTTATTGTTTCGTAATTATTATCATCATTATCATCATCATCATTAAACTGCACAATTCTGATTTATCAATGTACGTCCGATCAACGCCGTCATTGTCAACAACGATATCAATTAAAATTAGTCTTATTTTTAATGCAACTCCTAGATTTTTAAACAATTAAGCCAAACTAGCATGTACTACTCTTAGATAAAACTGTTAGTTTGGTGAAAAACACCTAAGTTTTAGGGATCATAGTTTAATGGTGATAGCCTTCTCCCTCCTCAAAACCTTCTTCTTCTCTAGAGGTTCTCGCACTGGGAGCGCTACTGAATGGCCACTGCTGTGAGCGGCGCTATAAATTAGCAGATACAATACAATACAATCTGGGAGAGAACTGAGATAACCGCAGTCAAAACGTTTGAAACAAGCAGTCATACGTGACCTAAAAGAATGCAAACTCACAAACAGCTTGACAAATACAATTGCATAATTTAGTTTAAAGTGACTGTTGCATAATTTAATGGAAAATTGCATAATTTAGCGTACAATTACACAGTACAGTGTGCAATTGTATAATTTAGTGTACAATGAATGAATGAATGAATGAATGAATGAATGAATGAATGAATGAATGAATGAATGAATGAATGAATGAATGAATGAATGAATGAATGAATGAATGAATGAATGAATACGACATTAATGAGCACCGTAAGACGTTACAAGTTTTAACAAGTTCAACACTGAATCAGAGATACGCTTTTCCAAAGTAATATGTCTTGAGCCTGGACTTGAATGACTCCATAGTAGGTGCAGCTCGTATGAAGGTGGAATGCTATTCCAGCACCTGGGTCCAGCCACGGAAAAGGCACGATCACCAAAGCCTGTTCTTGATTTCCGCACCTGCAGATCGGAGATCGCCCTCTGATCTCAAAGAAGTACTTCATACAGTTTGCATTGTTATTGATTAAGACGTTCAACATTATTAGAGGCAGTTGGAAAAGATTAGAACAAACGATTGGAACAAACAATAATTATTAGAACAAATGATTAGAACAAATGATTAGAATAAACGATTAGAACAAAATAACGATTAATCATTTTATCTTCATTGCAATTTCAAGTGTAATCGCCTTAATGTCGTTGTATGTTGTAAAACATAAATGCACAAGTTCAGTTTTTTCCCATAGGCACTATTCAATGACCACTCGTCACTAATGCAATTTGTTGGCTTCGCACAGATAATGGCGACCATTGATGAGAATTTGCAATCACCAGAAAACGAGCAGAATTGGATTTTTGAATCATTTGGTGGATGGCCAGAATTTATTCGAGAACTACTGAGAACTGGTCACAGCCGATGCCAGACTTGCAAGTCGACCTCTTAAATTTGACGACAACATTTGTGCCACCTACTGATCGCTATTCCACTTTAAAGTACTGCGATATCGCTTTCAATGGCATCGTAGTCATAATTCTATGTGTCGTTGGTTTTCTAACGAACTTGATAACAATCTTTGGTCTTCGCCGAGATCCGGAAAAAGACAACGCAACCATTTCGCTCCTGAAGACTTTGGCTGTGGTAGATAGCATTCGTCTTTCACTTGATTTCGTAGGATATTTTACCTATGCAATCGCGAAGCACACCGATTGGATAACAGGAATGTGGAGAGTGTACATATATGTTTATGCAGTTCTGCAGCCTCTGATGTTAACCATTCATACTTTTATTATCTGGATTGTGGTGCTAGTCACAGTTGACCGTTATTTAGCTGTATGCAAGCCCACGGATGTTAAATGGCGTAACCCGCGACGAATGAAGGTAGCTATTGTCTGGCTGGTGATCCTCTCTGTCATATTTAACGCACCTACCATCCCAGAGGCAGCAATGGTTCCATATTATCAAGATTGGTGTAGATACGACGATTTAGGTCGGCAAGTACAGACCCCAAAATCTGATATTTGCCTAACGATAACGCGTTTTCATAAGGCACTGCGAATCTGCAATGCAGTGTTGTATTCAGCCATTTCTTCTTTAGTTCCACTTACCAGTTTGATCGTTCTGAACCTTCGCATTGCCTTGGGCCTTCGTACCTTGAAAGAGAAACGACGCCAGATGTCGCTACAGACGGTCAGAGATAGAGGCCTAACTAAGACGCTGGTCATTGTAGTAGGCGCTTTTGCTGTGTGTCAACTGCCAGTAACTGTGACCTACTTCATACGTATCGCTAAAGTCTATGCCAACGTTCAAATGCTGCGTTGTGCCATAAGTGTATCCCGTGCTCTCATGGTGTTAAATTCAGCGATAAATTTTCTCATCTACTGCCTTCTTAACAGAAGATTCAAACGTATCTTTTGTGGCATGTTGCCATGTCATACACGGCAAGGAAGAGACGTCGTTCAGATAGTGTAGAAGATTCTAAACGAGTCTATTATTCTATTACACTTTTGAATGCTGTATTATACGGCGAATACGCATAATAGTCAACATTTTAAACGAGGACACTGGGCACTGGACACTGGACACTGATTTGGCTCTTCATGCAGCATGAAAAAGACACTGATCAATACCAGACGTTTCTTTGTATTTATTCCTATATCAAGCATATCATTGCGTGTCGTTTAAAGTACTGTTCTCACGCTACTCCTCGAGTTAGGTGACCGGCGAGATGAGCCCTGTGAGACTTCACCGGTAGCCCACCACTCAGTTTGTATAGTTTGTGCATTGTGATTTTGCTTTATTTGGTGGTGAATAAACTACTTACTTAGGCCTACTTAATTACTTACTTACTTATTTAGTAGTCCTGAAATATTGTCTGCTTTTCAGTTTGAAGATTTTAGACATTAGCAAACTTAAAGGTATCCGGGTTTGTACAAGAAGATATCTTAGTTCTGAGATAAAAAAATATATTCATGATTGTGTTCCTCTTCATTGCTTGTGTAAAGAGTCATTCGAATTAACATTATCTCACAATTTTGTAGAGAAGTTTTTGACGCTATTATAGCGCGCAAGAAATCAGGTCTCGCACTGCCACTGCTGTGAGGGGCGCTATATAAATTAATAAATGCAAAACAATACAATCAGTCGATTGAAATCTTAATTTACTTTCATAATCCATTGGATAAGCCAGGTCGAAATTCGATACCATTAAAACTACTACCACTACTACTAAACTGTAGTATACTCGTTACGTCCGCGAAACCATGACAGAATTCTACCTCTTGCGGACACTCTGGCACGCAAGGCATCTATTATTAGGGTGGTTTACTCGTGATTATAATTTATTTATGCTTCTGAATGTACACCAAAATGCGATTAGCAATAGGTTCAATAAAGGATATACTTACTCGCTTACTTACTATTCTTTTATTTATTTAGTCCGAAGTACAAAAAAAACTGCTCGAGACTTAAAAATCTCCGGGGAAATAAACTGTCTCGGTCGGCAAACCTCGTTAAGTTCCGACGGAGAGCAAATGCAGCGGAAGGCGATATCGTCATTAGGCGCCGCAGGATTGTAAGTGATGGGCGCTGGCAAAGATGGTATGCTTATCTTGCATCATCAGCTAAATGTATTAGACAGCCGCGGAGCCCCTTGATATCCCAGCGTTGCTAAAACACGTTTCGGTTTCAAGGGCCAACAGGACAAAGTGATACTGGGTCAGAAGTAGGACAGGGTGGCCGATTGGTAAAAGATATGATCGCGAAGAGTATGGTTTCGAGTCTCATCCTCTGTGATGGTTACTGTGTAGGAACGTTGTACAAGTCCTTCACTTGCAATTGCTCAGCGCCATCGATTGATGCTTGGTCATTGGATAGAGCTGCTAATTATTATTATCATTATTACTATTATTATCATTATTATTATTATCATCATCATCAGCATTATTATTATTATTATTTTGCCCCGAGGTATACAGGATCCCTCGGGGACTTAGATATTACTAGCTATTATTACTATTATTATCATTATTATTATTATTATCATCATCATCAGCATTATTATTATTATTATTTTGCCCCGAGGTATACAGGATCCCACGGGGACTTAGATATTACTAGCTTTATTATTATTATCATTATTATTATTATTATGCATTATTATTATTATTATTTTGCCCCGAGGTATACAGGATCAGTTAGTATTACTAATATGTCAGGCGCTTCATTATTATTATCATCATCATCAGCATTATTATTATTATTAGAAAAGATTATTATTATTATTATTATTATTATTATTATTATTATTATTATTATTATTATTATTATTATTATTATTATTATTATTATTATTATTATTATTATTATTATTATTATTATTATTATTATTATTATTATTATTATTATTATTATTATTATTATTATTATTATTATTATTATTATTACGCATTTATTAAGCGCCACGCGACTGATATCTTGCACACTATGATAACGGGTGCCATAGAAGACCTTCGAATAGATTAGCTTAGATCAGTGGTTCTTAAACCTTTTCAAGGGAGCTGAACCCCAAGAGAAATCCATGACCACTCACCGAACCCCTCAAGTTTGAACAATAATTTTTTAACTAATGGGAACAAAAGGAAATAAAAAATTGTACCAAAATGTGATACAATATTAATACATTCAATACATGAACTACTAACAGTTAACTATTTTATTAAATAAAAGTCGAAAAATAAAAATAAAATAGCAAATGATTTTTCACTCGCACTCACTGACCCTGAATCTATATTATAAGGCGAATTATGTTTACGTTGTCCTTCCGTTTGTTTGTTTGTATGTTTGTTTGTTTGTCTGTAGTCTAAAGGCTCCGAAACGGAACGCTTTAGCGATTTACAAAATTTTACAAAACATTATTACGCCACGTCTAGGTCAACGCGACTATTTTCAGCTCGCAATTTTATTTAAACGCCGATATATGGACATTTTAAATTTCCAACTTTTTCACCGAGGCTATCTTATAATACCGGCCATAGTATGGCCATTTGTCCACGTCACGCGGGTTAAATATGCAATCTTACGTCACGCAGGCTAAATATGCAATCTTACGTCACGAGGGCTTAATTTTCAAATCAGGCGCTTTCGTTAAAAGATGCGGGTCGCTCAGAAAAATTACAATCGCAAATAACGGTCGAGCTTCGTCTACTATTATAATATTTAGCCCGGGAAACAAATAATAGGGCTATATAAAGGTAGAGATAACCCGTGCGGTACTATTTTTCAACTCACTATTATTT
The DNA here is from genome assembly GCA_020284085.1 of Aporrectodea caliginosa. Lineage (NCBI taxonomy): Eukaryota > Metazoa > Annelida > Clitellata > Crassiclitellata > Lumbricidae > Aporrectodea > Aporrectodea caliginosa. The sequence goes on along the minus strand of JACEVL010000851.1, from coordinate 133,803 downwards.
TGCTAAAAGAGGCAGCAGCTGAGTCACAGGTAATAAAATTCAAATACACGGGGAAAAACTATTTTCACCTCTAAATATCGTTCAGATATGTGGACATTTAAAATATTTGAAGTCCTTCAGCATATAGAGTAAGTAAGTAAGTAGCCTTTATTTGCAGCCGTTAAAAATTACGCGTGGGGAAAACCCGGGCAAAGCCGGGTAGAAACGTCTAGTATGTATATATTTCAGAGGACCTCCGCCGAACCCCTGGCACTGGCTCACCGAACCCCAAGGGTTCGGTCGAACACTGGTTAAGAAACACTGGCTTAGATTAATAATCATAATTAAAGTTGGTCCAAGAAAAGCTGGGTTGTTCTCTTTCTCGTTTCTGACGAAGGCGTGCAGAACGCCGAGTGTCGAGTCTGAAGGTCATTTAATTTCGTGCATTCTGCGCTGTTCTGGCTCCCCGCACCATCGATTCCACTTCTGTCATGTCTGCCAGTTACATGTACGAAGATTTATTTGAAATGAATCTGCCGTTCATTTTGGGATGATGCTCAGAACTGTATGTGCTGCGGAGAAGGAGTAGGAGAAATAGAGGAGGAAGAATATGAGGATACGGATGAGGAGGAGGAGAAGGAGTAGGAGAAAGATGAGGAGGAAGAGAAGGAGGAGGAGCAAGAGGAGGAGGAGAAGGAGAAGGAGGAGGAGAAGGAGTAGAAGGAGGAGAAGGAAGAGGAGAAGGAGGAGGAGAGAAAGGAGGGAGGAGGAAGAGGAAGAGGAGGGAGAGCTAGGAGGAGAAGGAGGTGAAAGAGGAGGAGGAGGACGCGTAAGAGGAGGAAGAGGAGGAGGAGAAGAATGAGGAGGAAGAGGAGGAGGTGGTGGAGGAGGACGAAGAGGAAGAAGAAGAAGAGTGGGAGGAGGAGGAGGAGGAGGAGGAGGAGGGAGAATAAGAAGAGGAGGTAATGTCAATTAAGATGTCTTCGATGAACTATAAAAGATTCAGTCCTAATGGGATGTTTGGATTTTCGAGTGGAACTGATGCTGTTACTCTATTCTTCGAAACCCTCTGTGACATCTGCTTGTCACAGTCAGCGTTTTTGTCTCTGCCTCTGTAAGTGTCTGCGTATCTGTCTGTATTCCTGTGTGCGTCTCTTTCTCTCTGTCTCCGTATGTTTGGCTGTCTCCATATCTGCCCTTGTATCTTTCTGCATCTCTGTATTTTGTCTCTGTTTCTGTGTGTCTGTCTGTCTGTGTGTGTGTGTCTGTCTCCGTCTCTGTATTTGTCTGTGTGCCTCTGTGTCTGCCTCTGCCTGTGTATGTTTGTCTGTATCGGTATCTGCATGTGTGTCTATCTCTGTGTCTGTCTCCGCCGCTGTCCCTGTCTTTGTCATTCTGAGTGCTACTCGCACCCTTTCCGAACTTATTGTGCACCGCTCGATAGCCTGATAATCGGACACGTCACTTCTGGCATTCCGCTCTCTTTTGCTACATGTCTCTCTCTCGTTGTCTCTCTTTGTAATCGGATCCTCAATGTCTCGTTTTGCCTCTGCCTCTGTGTCACTGTCTGTGCATCTCCCTCCCTTCCTAACCATTGTTCTTTGTCTGTCTGTCTGTATGTCTGTCTGTCTGTCTCTATCTCTCCCTTGCTTTATCTCCATCTACTGCCCAGTCACTCTTTGTCTCTCTGTCTCTGTCTTTATCTCTGTCTGTCTGTCTATCTATCTCTGTCGCTTCGTCCATAATCTGCTGCCCAGTCTCAATGTCTGTCTATGTCTGTCTCTGTATCTCCGTCTGTCTCTGTCTCTCTGTGTAACTGTCTCTCTCTGTCTCTTCCTCTACATCAACTGCCCACTCTCTCTCTCTCTCTCTTTCTCTCTGTACGTGTCTTTGTCTCTGCTTCTTCCTCTATCTATGTCCTGTCCGTCCGTTGATACAACACCCTCCTGGTCGGTCGAGGATCTGGACGTCTTGTCATGAACCCGACAGCGAATATTTCGACATCAATCAAAGATAGATTATGAATCCGAAGAATGCAGCAGCAGCAGCAGCATCCATAGCGTCATAGCCACACACCATCACACATGCACACATACACACCTTCACACGCACACATATACTCAACGCCAGACTTTAGTCTCTGTCAAACAGAGAGACGGACATAATTACGCAGTTAGTCTAATTGTTACAATCGTCTATCTCTCTGTCTGTCTGCCTATCTGCCTATCTGTTCGTCTGTATGTCCGTTTATCTGTCCGTCTGCCTGTCTGTCTATCTGTCTATATCTCCCTCACTTGCACTGTTTAAGAATAAGCTTCGCACTTATTTAGTTGATTTTTAAATTTAATAATTATTAATTGCTTTGACGTGATAATCTTTTATTTCCATGTGTTTATTTGCTGCACTTCCCACTCATTATGTACTCATTACTTTTGATATTTAGTTTAAATTAGTTAAGGTTAGTTAAGATTTTATATGTTAATCAAGTCAACAACTGTTATACTAAGTAAAGCATCTTTCGGTCGCCACATATTCTGTTGAAATTATATAGAGGTGTCCCTACTTAGCGGGATCTTTGATCCCTTCAGGGCCTTCCCTTGTGGCATTCAACTATCCATACTTAAAAGTGCAATCTGATTTGTAATATTATTGTTTATTGTTGTTTGACTACAAATTATTGTTGAATTGATTGATTGCATTGATTGATTGATTGATTGATTGATTGATTGATTGATTGATTGATTGATTGATTGTTGATTGATTGATTGATTGATTGATTGATTGATTGATTGATTGATTGATTGATTGATTGATTGATTGATTGTTGATTGATTGATTGATTGATTGTTGATTGTTGATTGATTGATTGATTGATTGATTGATTGATTGATTGATTGATTGATTGATTGATTGATTGATTGATTGATTGATTGATTGATTGATTGATTGATTGATATGCCCGTCCGTCCTTCCGTCCTTCCGTCTGTCCGTCTGTCCGTCTGTATGGCAAAAGCTGACAACTGTCTGTATGTCCGTCCGTCCGTCCTTCCGTCTGTCTGTCCGTCTGTCTGTTTGGCAAACCTGACAACTTGTGACCTTGCTTAGAATGAGCAGATAAATCTGAAGGAAATTTCGGATGCATTGGTGCGAAACTTAATTCGGTAATAAAGCTATTCGTGCAGCTATAACGGAGGGTAATAAGTAATAACCCTTTGGAAGCAGAGGGTGACTCTGGCATCAGCCCCACGACGTTTAATCTCTCTTGCGTCAGCCTGCATCCTCTATAGGTCTATATGTTTGTATGTTTGTATGTATGTATGTATGTATGTATGTATGTATGTATGTATGTATGTATGTATGTATGTATGTATGTATGTATGTATGTATGTGTGTGTGTGTGTATGTATGTATGTACGTACGTACGTATGTATGTCTGTCTGTCTGTCTGTCTGTCTGTCTGTCTGTCTGTATGTATGTATGTATGTATGTATGTATGTATGTATGTATGTATGTATGTATGTATGTATGTATGTATGTATGTATGTATGTATATCTGTCTGTCTGTCTGGCAAAAACTCTACATCACAAACTAACAAATAAAAACCCTAAAAATACCACATAATAGTTTAACACTACATAAAATACCACATAACAATACCATATAAAATTATACCACGTAATTATACCAAACAAATACCACTTGAAGGTCAAGGACTCGTTCCACTGTTTCTCAACCAGGTCATTCGTTCAATTCTAAAAGCTTAACGCATAGCACCAGGTGCTAAAAAACCCGATTGCACACGACGCCCAAACGCAGCGATTTG
>JACEVL010000851.1:90000-122500 GCA_020284085.1 Aporrectodea caliginosa | reverse complement strand
ATTATATGCGAAGAAGAAGAAGAGGAGGAAGAGGAGGAGGAGGTAGAAGAAGAAGAAGAAGAAGAAGAAGAAGAAGAAGAAGAAGAGGAGAAAGAAGAGGAGGAGGAGAAGAAGAAGAGGAGGAGGAGGAGGAGGAGAAGGAGAAGAAGAAGAGGAGGAGGAGTAGGAGGAGGAGGAGAAGGAAGACGAAGAAGAAGAAGAAGAGGAGAAGAAGAAGAAGAAGAGCAGTCCCTTAAGCAAGTCCTGAGGCAGCTCTGGGTATGAAGTGTCAGCGACTTCATTTTCTTAGCCTCAGCATATGAGTGCGGGTGGCCAATCCTCTCCTTCGCCGTCTCATCTTCCCACCGACACTGGTCCGACAGTGTACTGTCAGTGTACTCATTATATCTGAGTTGGCTATGGGCACAGGTGGAGTAGAAAACTCGAACCAAATTTCTGCCCTTTCGGGGATTTGAAACCCAGGCCTCTCGGCTGACCGTCCAGCAAACTAACCACTACACTATCGATCACCCATCATACATATCATCATACACATATCCTATATAATTATATGTATATATATGTATGTATATATATATATATAATATTATATATATTTATGCATGTCATGTGCATATATATTCATGCCATGTGCATGTCTTGTCCTTGATAAGGGTATATGATACATATATATACATATATATATGATTACTTATGAATATGTATATATATTTATGTATATTTATGTATGCTTGATGTTTCCATGAATATATTTGTAGGGGTCACCGAGTGGTGAGGGTCGACAGATGGTCATCTGACCGTTGCGTTGTGGACCTCAACAATACTGACGTCGATGGTCATTAGAACTGACCAGTGACCTCTCGCCATTTCCATTACTGACCAAGGCATCCAGTGCACCGAACAACGTCACTTCCTCTTATCCGAAATACACTCAAAACACCCATCCATCCATCTATCCATCCAACCATCCATACATCCATCCTTCCATCTAGCGAGTCATCCACCTATCTATACACCCATCCATCCATTCATTCACCCATCAATACATCCATCCATCTACATATATATATATATATATATACCATTATACCTCCATCCATCCATCCACTCATCCATCCATTCATCCATCCACCCATCCATCCATCCATCCATCCATCCATCTATCGATCCATCCATCCATCCATCCATCCATCCATCCATCCATCCATCCATCCATCCATCCATCCATCCATCCATCCATCCATCCATCCATCCATCCATCCATCCATCCATCCATCAATCCATCCATCCATTCATCCATCCATCCATCCATCCATCCATCCATCTATCGATCCATCTATACATTCATCCATCCATCTATTCATCCATCCATCCGTCTTTACATCCATCCTTCCATCTATCGATCCATCCATCTATACATCCATTCATCCATTTATCAATCCATCCATCCATCCATCCATTCATCCGTCCATCCATCCATCCATACATCCATCTATACATCCATCCATAGATCCATCCATCTATTCATACATCCATCTATACCTTCATCCATCCACCCTCCATCTATTCGTGTTTCCGGCTTTCCTTCCCTACGTTCTTCCGTCCATCGTTCATTCGTCTATCCATACATTCATCCATTCCATCAATCGGTCTAGCCACCCACCCTTCCATCCAATCCTACCTTCTTCCATCCATCCGTCCACCCATCCTTTCACCCATTCGCCTTTCCATCCATCCATCCATCCACCCATCCATCCATCCATTCCATCACATCCTACCTTCATCCATCCATCCATCCATCCATCCACCCATCCATCCATTCCATCCCATCCTATCATAATCCATTCCATCCCATCCTATACCATCATCCATCCATCCGTTCCTTCCTCTGTGACCCACTGTCGTCTGTCGAACGTAATCTTGCAACATCCGCGAAACTAATCCACACGAATTACCGTCGAATGCACAAACACAATTAAAAGGTTGTGCATCGCTTAACAGTATTAGAAGGAGCAAGAACCTTTCCCTATTGCGCCTCTGCTCAACTGTGTTTGATATATCGACTTTGTGAGGATCTTCTTCGAAAGGGACGATGTGAAACCGAAACCATTCCGATCCCTGTTTGTAAACATAATATACGGTAAATTTTGTTGCATAAATGATCTTTACGAACATTTTCGCAGTCTGTGCGTTTGATTTTGTTTGTTCAGATTTGTGCATGTATGTTTTGTTTCTGCCTTCGGGCGTAATAAAGTACTGATATACATGTGCGCCTCCTACATTATTACTATCGTTGCTATTATTTTGTTGTTGTTGTTGTTGTTTTATTTTTATTATTATTTGCCCGAGGTATAAACAATCCCTCGGGCTTTTAGACGCAATTCTGAAGAATAACAAACGCTATAGTATGGCTCGTGGTCCTCGTCCCCGGTGTTGTGCGTTATTATTATTATTATTATTATTATTATTATTATTATTATTATTATTATTATTATTATTATTATTATTATTATTATTATTATTATTATTATTATTATTATTATTATTATTATTATTATTATTATTTTATCGTTATTGTTATTGCTATTGTTACTTTATCATTATAACTATAATTATTGCTGCTGTGCTTGTTATTCTTATTTCATTATTATTATACCTATTATGAATTTATTAAGCGCCACTCACTATCCAATGACCAAGCGTCAATCGATGGCGCCAAGCAATTGTGAGTGAAGGACTTGTTTAAGGTCCCTACGCAGTAACCATCTCAGAGAAGAAGGTGTCTCGAACCCGTACGCTCCGTGCTACAAGGCAAGCGCTCTAACCAATCGGCTACCGTGTCCCAGACTGTATAATTATATTTGCATGCATTATATGTAAGAAATAATCAGATTTTCATGTATTTACGTTGGACGTTATCTAATTATTCGTGTCATTGTGACTAATTAACGTTACTGTAGACATCGTGTGAACGCGTTGAGAAACCTGTTTTTTCATATTCATTATGCATGTGTCTCTTGTGCCATGCCATGTCTTGTTATGTCGTTTTATGTCATGTTACATTATGTCATGTCATGTCATGTCTTTATTGTTATGTTATATCAAGTTTCGTCGTGTCATGTTATGTTATGTCATGTTATGCTGTGTTATGTTATGTCATGTCATGCCATGTCATGTCATGTTATGTTATGTCATGTCACGTTATGCTATGTTATGTTATGTCATATCATGTCATGCTATGTTATGTTTTGTTATGTCATGTTTTGTTATGTTGTAATGATCTTCCGATAGCGCATTAGATAATAGAGAGCGAGAGGTACCGAGATCGAGCTCCGTAGGCGGAAATGCTTTGTAGGCTGCTATTAGCGCCGTGTATTGCAGGCTGTCTGTTCTGTTAGTAGTTAAGATTTATGTCTTCTGTCATTTGTGTTCTTGTGAATTGTTTCAATTGCATAACTGTACACTGTAACCGGTTGCGGTTTGTCAACCGGATTGTTTCAATAAAGAATATTATTATTAGTATGATTAGGCCTACAATTCATATTATGAACGGATGATCACAAGTTATTACAGAAGTCGATTTTAACTGATTTGGCAGCCATGCAAGGCGCCCACCACGTCAATTGCTCATGTTACCAACGCCATCTGGCGAAAGAAAGGCTGAGTCCTTAGGGAGGGTAGCGGGAAGCGATCCAACATCCGTGCTGATCTTCTGCTCTCTTTAAGGCGAGAGTGTTACCATTGCCCTTAGACTATCTCAACCATGTTATGTTGATATTATGTTTTGTTTTGCTATGTCGTGCTGTGTAATATTATGTCATGGCATGCATGTCATGTCATGTTGGCATATGTTTGCTACTCTAGATTATGTCATGCTCTGTTGTGTATATATGTATCCCTGTGTGTAATTTTACGCGTATAGGTGTACATGCATGTGTAAGAGCCACATATGTTTATGTCGATGTATATATATATATATATATATATATTAGAGTGGTCCACGACAACATGGCAAAATATAAAGTTTCAATTTTTTATTATTAGAGGGTGCCAATGGAGTCCACTATATAAAAAAATAATTCAGGTGCAATTTCATCCACATTTGAGAATATTTAGGGGTTGCGCAAGTGATTAGAAGTTTCACGCACCTTGAGTCATTTTGCTCTACGATGGGCGCTCAAAGTCTCATCGAGATTCCAGAAGACTGGGCTTTCCAAGTAGCTCATAGAGAAGGTCAAAGGGTTTATTTGGCAGGAGAGGATAGAATCTTGATTCATAAAATGGGAAAAAAATTTATTAAAGCAAAGACCTACATACGAGAAGCGTGAGAGATCAAAGAATGATATGGAAGTTTTAACATGCACAGTATAGGATCTGGAGTCGAGCAGCAGTGATAAGGCAAACCTGAGGAAGGCAGTTACACATGTTGTGGTAGTCCATAAAAGAGGATGAAAAACAACAATCATCATCTACACAGCTTAGCAAGAGAGCCTCCATGACTAAGCAGGAAGCTGCAGCTTTGGATCAAACAAAAGTCACTAACATGGCAGCAACACATCCACTTCTATTGGCTCCAACTGTTCAATCTCAAAGACATGAAGTTCGGGACTCGCATATGAGTCGCAGTTCTATTCGCCAAGCTTGAAGATTTTATCAAAAAGAGCGTGCTTCTATGATCAAAAATGAATGCTCTCCAGATTGTGCAATGGTTGTTCATTGAGATGGTAAGCTGTTGCCCGACATCACTGGCTGCGAGAAGGTAGATCGGCTGCCTATGATTGTCTGGCGTTGGAACAGAGCAACTTCTTCGTGTCCCGAAGATTAACGCAGGCACTGGAAAAGCTCAGGCAACAAGCGCCGTGATCATCTACACAGATGACTGGTAGCTGAGAAGGAAGATTAAGGGGAAGTGCTTTGACACCACAACGAGCAATACTGGACAGAAAGCTGGAACGTGAACTCTGATAGATAGGGACTTGGTCGGAACTTACTTCATCTAACACGTCGTCACTACCGTACACTATGTGAGGTAAATTGCTGCTGAAAAGGCATTCAGTGCCATGAAAATTGCTTCCTCGACTGGTACAGACATTCTAATACTTCACCGTTTTCTTGACCATTGGCGTCGAAATGACTCGAGTAGATTTGAGACAACAGTGGATTACTGAGTTCCGGGAGCGAGTTATTGCTTTTGCTGAAGCAAAGCTGGCGGCCAATCATCAAAGAGATGATTATAACGAGCTTCTTGAATTAGTATTCATCTTTTTTGGAGAGCACCAACTCATGGAATTCACTTTATAGCGCAAGGAGTTTTATTCATTCAAGATGTGGAAGTTCCGATCAGTAAAATGTTTCGATCTCTTTCAAACTGAAGCCAGTTGATGACAGAGGTATTTTCAATTTCCTTCTATTTGTCTGTGATTGTACGTCCAAGCATGGTTTCAAACTTCCTGTCCTGTCTCGGCTTCTGCAATTGACTGAATACAGAAACCAAGAAATTCGGCAGGTCACCACTACAGCATTCCACCAGAAAGTTGGAATGAAAATGAATATTATCGTGAATCACAGGCAGTCGTCATGGCACTCAAAGTAGTCAACGACACCGCAGAGAGAAGTGTAAAGCTAATCCATGAGTACAACTCAATCCTGACAAATGACGAAGATCAGAAACAGTATTGGCTTCAAGTTGTCTATGCGCATCGCAATCAATTTCCTGACTCGAACAAGAACACATTGCTGGCAAGTTTGGCAGGTGCCGTTGCCAGTGCTGAAACGACCACTCAATGAAGACAAATTAAAATATTTCTGACGTTTTCCCTTTAAAGCTAGCATCTTGCCTACCCAAAATGCTAAATTTACATTAAACGCTGAAACGGCGAATACATTGTCATGCCTTTGTACTGATGTTTGTTTGCCATCAAGGCGCAGTGCTGAATTCAAGTATACATAACATAACTTTGGGTGGCTTGCGCAACCCCTAAATATGGGTCAATTTTGCTCAAATTTTCAGCATGTTAGTCTTTTAATAGATGGACTGCAATGGTGGGTTCTAATCTTGACCTTTCGATAAAAAATTATTTTGGACCATTATATATATATATACATATATATATATATATACATATATATATATATATATATATATATATATATATATATATATATCTGCGAGTATATGTATACACGTTAATGTTGTGTTTTAACACCAGAGCCTACATTTATTAAGTGTAATCGTACGTCTACGTGTATGTATGTGTATGTGTGTCGAGCGGTTCGTGGGTCATGGGTAGGGGTGGGGTAGGTTGGGGATGGGGTGGGGTGATTCGATGTTTGTGGGGTTTTTGTTATTCTCTTCCAGGCGAAACGTCGGTCCATACATGGCTGGCCGTTGTCGTGCACAGATCTCCAGCCATATCAGCCTAATCCCCCGAAGTATAGAAATGCGCTGAATAAATCTTTCGTCTTCGGTTTCGTCTCACGGCTCATTCGGGGCATGCGCAGAGAAACGCCGATTCGTATTCGGCTGGAACGCGCTCCACTGTATACGATCGCAGACGACTTTGGTGTTCTGGGGAACGTGCGGGTGGGCGAGTGGGTTGAGGGGGTGTTTGGGTCGGGTAATTGAGTCGGTGGGTGGGTGGATGGTGGGTGGGTTCCTGGACGAAAATGTAGACGTAGTTTGGGCGGGCCGTACGGTGAAGACCGAATCTGTCCCGTGATACAGATACGGACATTGACCGACGCCGAAGTGTAGCTCTGAAACTCGCTTTATAGTCAAATGTAGTCAACTACGAACCTTAACACACGCACACACATACACAGTTACACACACATACGCAGACAAACACATACACACACATACGCAGACAAACACACACACACACATACACAGATATACATACACACACAAACACACACACACACGCACGCACATGCACACACATACACAACCAAACACACACACATACACAGATATACATACACACAAACACACACACGCACGCACATGCACACATACACACAAACACACACACACTCACATACACACACTCACATACACACACACACACACAAATACACACACACACACACACACAAACAAACACACAAACATACACACAAATATATGTATATCTACACTATATATATATACAGGTGTGGGCGTACTTAGGACGTGGTTTTACGGGTTCAACCCCCTCCAAATAAATGTATTACTGTTGTTAAAAACTAAAGATGTAGAAAAATACGACAATTTCATGGAAACTCCCCGAAAACTGAAAACCCCTCCGAAATGTTTCTCAGGCTACGCCCCTGTAATCAGGAATCTGTTGGGACGGGAACACACCGGAACGACATTCCGGTTCTTTTTTTGACGACCGGAACGCCGTACTGATAAATCTGTTTAGATTAGCTTGGCGCCTGAAGCCGTTGTTCCGGTCCTTTTGTTTTGGGACTCGATAACTGTACATCCTGAGTGGCCGAGTGGGTTGGTTCCCGCTCGTCACGCCGGCGCCCCGGGTTCGCTTCCCGGTCGGGTCGGTTTATCAGAGATTAATTTCTCGGATCTTTACTGCGGGTGGCTCGGTCGCATTATAAACGTGGAGTACAATACAACACACAACACAACACAATATACTGGGGCGCGGTGGTATAGGGGTATGTTCGGTGCCTTGCAGCCGTAGGGTTGCGGATTCGAATCCACCTCAAAGCCGCCGCGTAGGGACCTTGGGCAAGTCCTTCACTCGCAATTGCTCATGCACTTCGGCGTGAAACTCCGATTCAGCGTTCGCGCAGTAGTCGGGAGCGCCTCTGAATGGGAAATCTGGTAGGGGCGCTATAACAAGTGTTGAAATACAATACAATACAATACAATACATTATTTATACTTATATAATCATTGTATATCAATCAACATATCGTGTACGCAGTGTTTCCGCTAACGCCCAAATGACCGTTTTTACGTCCTTAAAAAACGTCCAAAATATCCAAATTTTTCGGGGTTATAACCCAAAGCAATGAGCTACGCCTACGTCCAAAAAAATTGTAGGTCAGGGCGTAAATACGCCTTCTTTTTGGACTCTAACGGAAACTCTGCACGGTGTACGTCCTTCGTTAACTACCGTATTCCCTGCCGTAGGTAAAATTAATGTTCGATGAGAAAACAATGGACAGCTTTATCGATTGTCATTACCTCCAGTGATTGAAGGCCATTCTGTTTGACGGTGGCCGTGTGCTTTCGGATCGAAGACCTCTTAGGGGTTTTATTGTAGATGTGCTACATAAATGAGCAATTACCACTGCGGTTACGAATGAAAACTCGTCGTAATATATGAGAGAAACAAGACAATATTATAGTCTATTGTCACTAAAAGCCTTGAGCAAATTTGAATACGTACGAAAATTGTACTAAGCATAGTCAGTGCTTTTTTCACCCGGAGCGGTCCGGAACGGCGATCCGGAACCTTTCTTCAGCTATTAAAAAATAATTTAGTTAATTAAAAATTTTCATTAAAAAATTATTTAATTAAAATTATATAGATACTGTAATTCAATTTCAGTGCTTTCAGTGTTTATTGATATTGATATATATATATATATATATATATATATATATATATGAAATAGAAATATCAGCATGAAATATGCCCCTCTAATTGTTCTGAATTTGTTGAGTTCCGGAACCTTTTTTTCTAGAAAAAAAAGACGGAGCCTAGTATACAAGGACAATTAGGTGCGAGTCGTGCGACTAAAGCATGACTCTCCGGATATTGTCAATATCCAGTGGGCCATGGTTCGAGCCTCGTTCGAAGTAGTAACCGTGCAGGGACCTTGAGCAAAATTTAATTACAATTGCTCAGCGCCATCGATGTTTTGTCGTATGATCGTGTGCACTTGTGAACTTTGGAAGGGAGCAATATCAAATGCAGTTGCATTGTATATAATAATGTGGTTGAGTCATTGTTGTTGGGAGGATATTATTCGGCGAGCATTGTACTCTTACAGAACATCTTCCATCGAGCTGAATCTGGCCGGATTCATACGTCCAGCAATATTGACAAGTAAGAATGATTACTTCTCTTTGACAAAGCTCCCGAAATTTATTTCAGTCGCGGTATAGTTCAATTTCACAGAAAGAGGTCATGGACGCTTTAAACAGGCCGCCGACTTGCACATTTTGGCGTGCAGGCTGTCACGTAGCATTACACTACAAAACATATCATGAAATTATATAACATTACATAGGATAGGCGTAGCATACCTTCACATGAGTATAGGAAAGCATTACACAGAGCAGGTTCACGGCACTCTGGATGTCTCTCCACCCAGGTTGGGAAACAGAGCTCTTGCGACCAGTGTTATTTCAGTTATGGTTTTTCAGTTACAGTTACAGTTAAAGTTATCTAATTTATGATTTTTCAGTTAAAGTTATAGTTACAGTTAACTGAAATCAGATTTTTCAGTTAAAAGTTATTTCTTTTATTTTTCAGTTACAGTTTAAGTTATTTCTCTTTATTTTTCAGTTATAGCATCAGTTATTTTTTCACAAGTCATGATTAATGATACACTGACCAGTGACCACAAGTATTCTGAACAGTTACCAGAAATATTTACACAGCAAATCAACGTATTGTCGGTTTACTTTAAAGAAAACACGACGTTCCAGATTAAAGCAAATGTGCGGACACAACATCGATTTTTGTCGTCTGCGGCTTCATAAACAAAATGTTCCCACACGCCACTTTCTACTTTTAGACCACTACTTGGCTTAAACATTATTCTCGTAGTTGTGGATTGTTTTACGAATTTACGGTTTAGCGCCAACGACAACATAACGAAAGGAAAAGGAACCGGAAGTGAAACGAATATAGAAAACTGAAAAGTAACCAGAAGTGACTAGCATAGAAGACTGAAAAGGAACCAGAAGTGAAACTAGCATAGAAAACTGAAAAGAAACTAGAAGTGAAATGAGTATGGAAAACTGACTGTAGACTAGAGTAGGATTACCATTCAAAAAGTAAGTAAGAAAAACACTCATGTTTTATTTTTCAGTTAACTTTTGTTATTTTTCAGTTATACAGTTTTCGTTTTTCAGTTACTATTACAGTTTCAGTTATTCAGTATTTCTCAGTTTCAGTTACAGTTATAGTTAACTGATCAACATTTTTCAGTTATTTTGCTATTTCAGTTACAGTTACAGTTAATAGAAATAACACTGCTTGCGACGTTGCCAACAAAATGGCGGAATTTAAACGACAATGCCAACAAAATGGCGGATATAAAGAAATCCGCGAAATTAGCAAATACAAAGGTATTAATGTTTCTACGAATCCCGCGTCTTGTCGAATTCTTCGTTCAGTTGCGTGGAAGCCAGTGCAGTTATAAAATGCTACGCTACATGGCACGGTTAATGAGCTCTGCAATTGTTCTGCACTATGCTGGGCCGAGGGTGCTATGGGGGGATTTAACCCCGTTAGTACCCCTGCCGCGATTCTCAAAATGTTTACAGCTGCATTTAAGAGCTGTTTAAGCGATTCCCGGAAAATACTCTGTTCCTTTAATGAACCGAAGTGCCAACAAAATGTGCCTTTTTCCAGACAGAGAAAGACAGACCGAGGCATAGAAAGAGAGACAGTCAGTCAGTCAGACAGACAGAGAGATATAGATAGATAGATAGATAGATAGATAGATAGATAGATAGATAGATAGATAGATAGATAGATAGATAGATAGATAGACAGACAGACAGACAGACGGACGGACGGACGGACGGACGGACGGACGGACGGACGGACGGACGGACGGACGGACGAGGTGGGTGGGTGGGGAATGGGTGGGTGGGTGGACGGATGGATGGATGGATGGATGGATGGATGAGTGGGTGGGTGGACGGATGGATGGATGGAGAGATCGATAGATAGACAGATAGACAGATAGACAGATAGATAGATAGATAGATAGATAGATAGATAGATAGATAGATAGATAGATAGATAGATAGATAGATAGATAGATAGATAGATAGATAGATAGATAGATAGATAGATAGATAGATAGATAGATAGATAGATAGATAGATAGATAGATTGATAGACAGACAGACAGACAACAGACAGACAGGCAGAGGCAACAAACGGTTAGGCAGAGACAACGACAGTACAAAAACAGAAACAATCAGACGGAAGCAGAGCGACAAGAAAACCGACAGACAGACAGACAGACACAAACAGGCTTAAAAGCTAGACAGTCACACGGTCAGATACCGAGAGGCAGTGATAGACAGCGAGTTAGAGGAGAAGAGAAACATTCAGACGGTGGCAGAGAAAGAACGACAGCGACACTGATAGACAGAGACAGACTGGCAGACGGAGAGGGAGTGAAAGAGAGATGGAAACAGAAGAAGAGAGACAGACAGACATAGACAGAGACAGACAGAGACAAACAGAGACAAACAGAGACAAACAGAGACAGAGAGAGAAAAGAGGCAGAGACAGACCGAGACAATCAGACGGAGAGAGGAAGAGAGAAATAGAGAGGGAGAGAAGACACAGAGAGAGAGAGACAGAGACAGACCAGGAGACAAACAAGCAGAGACAGATACAGAGATGCAGACAGACAGACAGAGGCAGAGACAGACAGAGACAGACAGATAGACAGAGACATACAGAGAGAGACAGACAGACAGAGAGACAGAGACAGACAGCGGCACAGAGAGAGAGACGTGGGTATATAGAGAGAGGGAGGAAGACAAACAGACAGAGACAGAGACAGACCCAGAGACAAACAGACAGAGACAGACAGAGACATGCAGACAGACAGAGAGACAGAGACGAACAGAGAGAGAGAGAGAGAGAGAGAGAGAGAGAGAGAGAGAGAGAGAGACGTGGGTCATTAGGAGTTCGACGGTCATTTGTCTCCGTGGATTCATCTCCAATCACGCGATCACAAAGTCTGTTTACACGAGATGGACACCAGAGACACACAGGCATAGGTACACATGCAGACAGAGAGACAGACAGAGAGACAGACACGGACACTGGGGCGGAGATACCGAGACAGACAGTGAGAGCCAAGCAACGGACTGACACACAGGCAAAGGCAGAGAGATAGACACTCAAGAATAGCTTTTATGGTATGAGAGAGAGGGAGGGAAGGAGAGCTGAACGGAGAGCGAGACAGACAGACAGACAGAGAAGATGAGTACTGGAACATGGACAAGGTCTGTTTACACGAGATAGACTTACACCGAAGACACATACGGACAGACAGACAGGCAGACAGACAGACATAGACCACACCACAGTCTAATTTCCATGGCTGTCAGAGAGGCAGACAGACAGACAGAGTCAGGCAGACAGGCTCTGTCCTGAACCAGGCAGACAGACAGACAGACAGAAACACAAACAGACGGAAGGATATAGAGACGAACAGAGAGGCATAGCCTTCAGAGACTTCCCTTCATACTATTTCATAAATGGAAGTCACGACTGGAAAAAACATGGACAGCATTGCCTGCGGGAGACGTTATTCTCCTCCCCTAATCCGATCAGCTTCATAGTCTCCACACCACTCCACAAGTCTCATTTCCAGGACTGTCAGCCATGCACGACTTCCAAGACGAACTCACCACTGCGTACCTGTAAGCATAAATGCAATCTACGGTCGCCCCAAAGGGCCAAATGACAGCCACTGGAGATGAGGGAACTGCTACTCATCCATCTACATCGTCTTTCTTACAATGGATGCAGTAATTTGTTATCTCCATGTATTGTTTTTTTGTCCACAGATATTTTATTGTTCCTTTCTGTAGATATTTAATCGTGCCATCCACACACAATCTCATTTTTTTATCAGACAATGGTATTTTATTTTATGCCCCAAGGCCACTTAAATATTTTAAATATTTAATTAAAAGAGAGAGAAGATTAGGTAAGATTATTTTTTCACCGGAGTGATAAATACTCCCTCGGGTTCTTAGATTCTAGTCGGAGAGTAAGAACGGTTCTGGAATTAACGGTCCTCATCCCCATTGAGGGCCAAAAAAGCGCCACTAAAGGCCACGGCTTTGTAGCGGTCCGTGCAAAAATAGAAAGGCGTAATAATAGTAGTTGTAGTAGTAGTAGTAGTAGTAGTAGTAGTAGCAGCAGCAGCAGCAGCAGCAGCAGCAGCAGCAGCAGCAGCAGCAGCAGCAGCAGCAACAACAACAACAACAACAACAACAATAATAATAATTATAATATAATAATAATAATAATAATAATAATAATAATAATAATAATAATAATAATAATAATAATAATAATAATAATAATAATAATAATAATAATAATAATAATAATAATAATAATAATAATAATAATAATAATAATAGTAATAATAATAACATTATCTTACCTTGCCCTACATTTCAGACGTGTTCGATCCCCTCCGACATAAGATACAGAGAGCGTTTGTGTTTGGAAGCAAAAAGGGAGCTGGGTGAAAGATAGGTGGAGGAGGAGTGTAATGAATGATGGCCTGAACTCGAACTGGGTACGATGCCTCATTGCACCTACAAATCGTTTCCTTCTGCTAAGTGTAATCGCCCGTCAGCTTCGCGCCTTCGGGACGGCGAAGATCTAGAAGTGGCGGGAAAAAGCAGACGATCATGCAGACGATAACTTATCTATCGCCATCTGTCGACTTCGAGACACGTGACCATGCGCTTCGCAGCTGTACTCCGCCGAGAGACCCACAATGCCCTATCAGACATGGCTATGCTGCACAGGGTCTGGTAATCGCAATCGTAAATTTATATAGCGCCATTTCAAGAGGTACTCCTAAGAGATTTTGATAAGGAGGCATTAAAGCCGATTATTAAAATCCAGATATTGAAGAAAAGACAAAACCAGAAGGGAACCTTCCAGATGCTATTCCCATTTCTTAATTAATATTCAAGCCGCTGAAAGATCCTACGTACCTCGGGGCAAATAAGACCGGAATATTAGAATAGTATAAAAAAATTATTATAATATTATATTATATACTGCAATATTATGTTACAACAATATTAACAAGAATAATAATAAGGTTTGAAAATTTCTACATAAATTTATCGAGCTTAAAAAATGATCCTGAGTAGAATATCCAAAAGTGTATAGGCCCAAGCTTGAAAATGTCATTGACCTCTCTTAGGGACTAAAAAATTGAAACTAGAGATTTAATTTATCCAAAATTTCAAACGATCAATTATCGTGCACTTCCAAAATCGTAAATAGAATTCTCGCACAGTAACCTTGACTATAATTTCCAACGATAAATAGATTTTAAAGTACAAAATTAAGTTATAATCTTACAATGAAGAACCTACAAGATGAACATGAACCTTATCACATTCGTTGCGGAAAGGCCTCTGCTTCGTTCAGTTGGTTGGCGTCATAAGCACGTCCAGCAGTGTCGTTGCAGTTGGCAGCTGATGCCATCCGACCCAGAAGTGTCGTTGTCGTAGTTATAGTCAACATTATCACAATTATCAGTATCGTAATCGATAGGACATACTGACTTTCAATGGACGATATACTTACCTAATACTTACCCAGAACTATAAGACGTAGACATATCATCGTCTTAGGGGCCGTCCATAAATGACGTCACGCACCTAGGGGGTCGGAAATTTGTGACGATGTGTGACATGGGGGAGGGGGTCAGCGAAATGTGACGTCACATCAGGTCTGTGTAATTAAATTTAACTATTAACAACATTTTAAGTTTAAAATAACAGCACTAATTTTGAGTATTAAAATTTTCATAATTTTTTTTATTATTTTAATGTATACGGGCACCATTATTAATAATTTTCTAATTATTTAAATATTTTTCACCATCAGATTTTTAAATACTTATTACAATGACAATAAATGGGATTTGAAACATGTTTTATTATCAAGTGGAAATTTGGTAATAGGGGGGGGTCAGAGCTTTGTGACGTCATTTTTCAGGGGGTGTGACTTTTTGTGACGAAGTGTGACAAGGGGGAGGGGGGGTCAAAAATCGGCCAAAATAGCGTGACGTCATTTATGGACGGCCACTTAATTAAAATCCTTTACTGGGTCTCGTGAATGAATCTACTGGCAGATTCATTTGCCAGTAGTAGTAGTTTCAGTTTAACGACACCATGTGATAACAAAGATCACTAGCGTCGCCCTCCTTTTGTAACCAGGCTTGGGACTGGCGCTGTCAGAGTACAATCAGTGGCGGTGTGTCATTCATAGGCAACGCGTATAAACCAAACAAAACGCGACGTAGAATTGGAAAACAGGACACGGACTTTGGTTGACATGCCTTTTGCGCCCCAGGACTAATGGGCGCCAGGATTTTCGGGCGCCAGGACGTCTGGGCGCCTGTATTTTTGGGTGCCAGGTCTTTTGGGAGCTTGTACTTTTTGACGCCAACACCTTTTGGGTAACAATGCAGTTCGGCGCTATCCTGTTTGATGCATGGACGTTTGGGCAGCGGCGCCCAGATGGTGGCGCCCATAAGTCACCTATTATTATTGCGCATTTATAAAGCGCCACTATTAGAGGTCTGCGGGTAGAGCATTTTTGCAACCCGACCCGTACCCGTAACACAGAACCGCTACCCGTACCCATACCCGACCCGTACTCAAAATTACATAATGTGTGCATTTTGTGTGCATTATGTGTGCATTATGTGTGCATTATGTGTGCATTATGTGTGCATTTTGTGTGCATTATGTGTGCATTATGTGTGCATTATGTGTGCATTTTGTGCATTTTTTGTGCAATTGTGTGTGCATTATGTGTGCATTATGTGTGCATTATGTGTGCATTATGTGTGCTGCATTATGTGTTATGTGCATTATGTGTGCATTTTGTGTGCATTATGTGTTTGTGCATTATGTGTGCATTATGTGTGCATTATGTGTGCATTTTGTGTGCATTATGTGTGCATTTTGTGTGCATTATGTGTGCATTATGTGTGCATTATGTGTGCATTATGTGTGCATTATGTGTGCATTATGTGTGCATTATGTGTGCATTATGTGTTATGCATTATGTGTGCATTATGTGTGCATTATGTGTGCATTATGTGTGCATTATGTGTGCATTATGTGTGCATTATGTGTGCATTATGTGTGCATTATGTGTGCATTATGTGTGCATTATGTGTGCATTATGTGTGCATTATGTGTGCATTATGTGTGAATTATGTGTGCATTATGTGTGCATTATGTGCATTATGTGTGTGTGCATTATGTGTGCATTATGTGTGCATTATGTGTGCATTATGTCTGCATTATGTGTGCATTATGTGTGCATTATGTGTGCATTATGTGTGCATTATGTGTGCATTATGTGTGCATTATGTGTGCATTATGTGTGCATTATGTGTGCATTATGTGTGCATTATGTGTGCATTATGTGTGCATTATGTGTGCATTATGTGTGCATTATGTGTGCATTATGTGTGCATTATGTGTGCATTATGTGTGCATTATGTGTGCATTATGTCTGCACAATGTCTGCATTATGTGTGCATTATGTGTGAATTATGTGTGCAGTATGTGTGCATTGTGTGCATTATGTGTACACTATGTGTGCATTATGTCTGCATTATGTCTGCATTATGTGTGCATCGTGTGTGCATTGTGTGTGCATTGTGTGTGCATTGTGTGTCCAATCGGCTACGGTTTCCCAACTACCCCGTTATGTCAATCAAATCAAATTAATCAAATCAAATCAATTTATTGCAACCCCAAAACATAATAGAAATACATATACCAACATGAAGAGAATAGAAAGAAACCAGGGTAGCAAAAGGAAAACCCAGAAGGGATGTTAGTCCCGCTAAAGTAGGGTGCCCGTGCCTTTGTAATCTCTAACCTAAATCCAGTAACGCTATAAGAATCAATATTCATTCATTCATTTCATTCATTTCAGATATTTATATAGCGCCCCTTCAAGATTTCTACTCAGAAGCGCTCCCGACTACAGTACTGTGCGCGGACACTGAATCGGAGTTTCACGCCGAAGCGCATGAGCAATTGCGAGTGAAGGACTTGCCCAGGGTCCCTACGCGGCGGCTTGCGGTATACATTCGAACCCGCAACCCTCCGGCTGCAAGGCACCGAACATACCTCTACACCACCGCGCCCCACAATAATTACGAATCCACATTTTACACCTGTTACAACAGCGCAGAATTTGAAATATTCCATCGGCTTTATTAAATGTCAAATCGGGCGAAATGAAAATCGATTATTTCATCCAGTTGACAATTTTATTTTGCCGTCTGAGAGTTGACTGGTTTTGCCAGGCGCTTCTTCTCTCTCGGCCACTTTCCAGACACCACACCACTCACTCTCGTCCTTGACAAGAGTTGCCCTCTAGCCGACGCTCTGGAGATTACGCTGTATAAATCTGGCAGCCTTGATATTATAATAGGAATGAGTTAGACCGACAGAGATACAGACATACAAACAGATAGGCAGGCAGATAGACAAACAGACAATGACAGAAAGACAGACAGATAGATAGATGTCTGTGTGACAGACAGATAAATAGACAAACAGACAATGGCAGACAGACACACAGACAGACAGACAAACAGACAGACAGACAGATAGACAAACAGACAATGATAGACAGACACACAGACAGTCAAACAGATAGATAGACAAACAGACAATGGCAGACAGCCACACAGAAAGACAGACAAACAGACAGACAGACAGATAGACAAACAGACAATGATAGACAGACACACAGACAGTCAAACAGATAGACAGAAAAAGACATATGGACCCAGACACACATATACACAGACAGACAGAGAGAAAAAGTCAGACAGAGACAGACAAAGATAGACAGACACACAGACAGATAGACAGAGACAGACAGACGCACAGACACATACGCAGATGTACAAGCAGACAAACGGGGGTCGACATGGGATGAGAAAGACGACCAGCGAGACATACGGCATATGGGTTCATCCGGTGCATCAGCAAGAGAGAGAGAGAGAGAGATTGCGAGACAGACAGAAGCGTCGAGGGAGAGTGAATTGATAGGAATTATAATAAATGCCATGTCCTTCCGGCGGTCCTTCTGTCCCACTGCCTGCCTGCCTGCCTGCCTGCCTGCCTGCCTGCCTGCCTGCCTGCCTGCCTGCCTGCCTGCCTGCCTGCCTGCCTGCCTGCCTGCCTGCCTGCCTGCCTGCCTGCCTGCCTGCCTGCACACCTGTCCGATTGCCATTTGCCTGCCTGTCCGACTGCCTGCATGTTCGATTGCCGTTTGTTCGGGCAGACAGCAGGACGTTCGTTTGGGCAGTCAGTCGAATGCTCGGTCAGTCAGTCGTTTGTTCGGTCAGTCAGTCGCTCATTCGGGCAGTCAGTCAGTCGCTCATTCGGGCAGTCAGTAGGTTGCTCGTTCGGGCAGTCAGTCGCTCATTCGGGCAGTCAGTCAGTCGCTCATTCGGGCAGTCAGTCAGTCGCTCATTCTGGCAGTCAGTAGGTTGTTCGTTCGGGCAGTCAGTCAGTCGCTCATTGGGACAGTCAGTCAGTCGCTCATTCGGGGAGTCAGTCAGTCGCTCATTCGGGCAGTCAGTAGGTTGTTCGTTCGGGCAGTCAGTCGCTCATTCGGGCAGTCAGTCAGTCGCTCATTCGGGCAGTCAGTCAGTCGCTCATTCTGGCAGTCAGTAGGTTGTTCGTTCGGGCAGTCAGTCAGTCGCTCATTGGGACAGTCAGTCAGTCGCTCATTCGGGGAGTCAGTCGCTCATTCGGGCAGTCAGTCAGTCGCTCATTGGGGCAGTCAGTCAGTCGCTCATTGGGGCATTCCGTAGGTTGTTCGTTCGGTCAGTCCGTCGCTCATTCGGGCAGTCAGTCAGTCGCTCATTCGGGCAGTCAGCCGCTCATTCAGACAGTCAGTCAGTCGCTCATTCGGGCAGTCAGTAGGTTCTTCATTCGGTTAGTGAGTCGCTCATTCGGGCAGTCAGTCAGTCGCTCATTGGGGCAGTCAGTAGGATGTCCGCGTTCGGTCAGTCGTTCGTCCGGTCGTTCTGTTGGCCGATGTCCCGATCGGTCCGTGGGCCGACCAGCCGCGGTGGCTTTCGTAGCATCAATATCAACATCAGCGGCGTATGCGTCGCCGTGTTCACATGGTGATGACTTGTCCGGGCGTCAGTCCGGGCGTCAGTCCGTCCGTGCGCCGGTGCGTCCGTCTGTGCGTCGTCGGTGGCGCATTCTAATGGCGCCAAATGGTCGATATATGCTGTCGGCAGGCGGCGCCGGCGACCAGACGATTGCGCTGCCCTGTGGTTGCTGAGACAGGGAGAGGCTCGTGGTGATGCTGTGCGCGTGTGGACGATTTGCAGGATACGGATGCGGATATCGCGGCGAGAGGAACGGAGAACAAACGGCGAGAATCACAGACGATGTGCGTGAGTATATGACGGTTAGAAACGTAAACATACAACGATACAGGTACACGGACATCCACAGACATATACAGGCATCCATAGACATCTACATACATCCACAGACATCCACAGACATGGGAAGACATCAATAGACATACACAAACACCCGCAGACATCCATAGACATCCACAAACATCCAAGACATCCATAGACATCCACAAACATCCACAGACATGGGAAGACATCCGAAGACATCCGTATACATCCATATACATACGCAAACACCCGCAGACATCCACAAACATTCACAGACATCTACAGACATCTGTAGACGTCCACAGACGTCCACAGACGTTCACAGACATCAACAGACACACACAGATTTCCACAGACATCAACAGATATCAACAGACGTCCATAGACATCCGAAGACATCCGTAGACATCCGAAGACATCCACAAATATCCAGAAACATCAGCAGACATGCGAAGACATCCGCAAACATTCTAAGACATCCACAAACATTTACAGACATCCACATACATCTATAGACGTCCACAGACGTCCACAGACATCCACAGACACTCACAGATTTCCACAGACATCACAAGATATCCACAGACGTCCACAGACATCCAAAAACATCCGCAGACATCCGCAGACATCCGAAGACATCCAGAGCAATCCACAAACATCTACAGACATTTACAGAGAATCCACAGACATACTCAAACATCCACAGTCATCCACAAACATCCGCAGACATCCACAAACATCCGCAGACATCCACAAACATCCGCAGACATCCCAAGACATCCAGAGCAATCCACAAACATCTACAGACATCCACAGACATCCACAGACATCCACAAACATCCGGAGACATCCGAAGACATCTGCAGATAGAGCGAGGGAGGAAGGGAAGAAGGAATACACAGACGGGTGGAAGGAAGGACAGTAGAATTAAAGAACGAAGGAAGAACGAAGGAAAGATGGATTGAAGGAAGGATGGATTTATGCATGAACTAAAAGGGAGGGAGGGAGGCAGGGAGGCAGGGAGAGAGAGGCAGGGAGGGAGGGAGGGAGGGAGGGAAAGGGGAGGGAGGGAGGGAGGGAGGGAGGGAGGGAGGGAAGGAAGGAAGGAGGGAAGGAGGAAAGATGGAAAGAAGGAAAGAAGAAAGGACGTTGTAGGGATAAGGTCAAAGACACCTACATACAGAAGTGGACGGACGGACGGACGGACGGACGGACGGGACAGTGGATGGACGGACATACGGTAATGGAGATATTGCAAAGGCGCTATATAAGTGTTCTATATTATTATAAGGACAGACGGATGACTCGATGGACATACGGTAATCAGTGGGACACCGTAGCCGATTGGTTAAAGAGCTCGGCTTGTAATGCAGAGAGTACAGGTTAGAGCCTTCTTCTCTGAGACGGTTACTGAGTGGAAACCATAAGCTACATGTAGTCCTTCACTCAGAATTGCTCAGCGCCATCGATTGTTGCTTCGTAAGTAGATAATGGTGTTTATTAGATGCGCAGAAAGAATATTGGTAATAACACGGTGAGAAGTTAGGATAGACAGACGGACAGACGGGAGTACAGATGGATGGATGGATGGATGGATGGATGGATGGATGGATGGATGGATGGATGGATGGATGGATGGATGGATGGATGGATGGATGGATGGATGGATGGATGGATGGATGGGTGGGTGGATGGATGGATGGGTGAATGGACGGACGGACAGATTGATTAACGGATGGATGGATGAGTGGATAGATTGATATAATAGTTAGATAAATTTATATATGTATTTGTAAAAGTAAGATAAAGATATATAGCTTGATAGACATAGATAGATAGATAGATAGATGGATGGATGGATGGATGGATGGATGGATGGATGGATGGATGGATGGATGGATGGATGGATGGATGGATGGATGGATGGATGGATGGATGGATGGATGGATGGATGGATGGATGGATGGATGGATGGATGGATGGATGGATGGATGGATGGATGGAGGATGGATAGATAGATAGATAGATAGATAGATAGATAGATAGACAGATAGAGAGATAGATAGATAGATAGGCAGACAGACAGACAGACAGACAG
This sequence comes from Aporrectodea caliginosa, assembly GCA_020284085.1. Taxonomy (NCBI): domain Eukaryota; kingdom Metazoa; phylum Annelida; class Clitellata; order Crassiclitellata; family Lumbricidae; genus Aporrectodea; species Aporrectodea caliginosa. The sequence goes on along the minus strand of JACEVL010000851.1, from coordinate 100,953 downwards.
CTAGATAGATAGATAGATAGATAGATGGATGGATGGATGGATGGACGGACGGACGGACGGACGGACGGACGGACGGACGGACGGACGGACGGACGGACGGACGGACGGACAGACAGACAGACAGACAGCAGAGTGATAGAGAAGAACGGATAGAAGGACTGACTTAATGCGAGCCTGGAGAAAGGACCAAGGGGTCGATAGGACGCGACGAAGAGAAAGAGGGAAGAGGGAAAATAATGGGATAAAGATCAACGGACGGAAAGACGGACGGACGGACGGACGTGGGAGCAGGGAGGAAGTTAGTGGACATCCGTTGCACTCATTACGGACTAATTACAGCGAGAATAAATGATCCGGCAGCGATTAGATTATTTTTCAATTTAACCGAATGATTTGTAGGATCTGCCTCGTATCTCATTAGCAACAGAGTTCTTTATATGCTGGAGCTAGATAAATTCAAATTGAACGCATTCTGTTAGAAGCTTTGCTGCTTCTGTGATGGCATGGTAGGGTAAGGTAAGAAAAAGTATTGTAATAATAGATAAAGGTCATCCTTATTAATATAAGGCAGAGGTCTCCAACGTTTTCCAGCGGGGGGCCACATTGCTAACTTTCTAAAACTCCACTGGCCAAAACTCCGAAGAAAAAATTTCTCTGTGTGCAGCTTTCCAGGGAATTGTGAGTAATGCGATGAATAGTCTAGGCGCAAAAAATGGAAAATCTCGTGTAAGAAGCAAATCATGTTCATTTTTGGCAACACACTTTTTTACACTAATTCGACCCTGCTGATTACGAAAATCGCTGTTGCCAAGCTGGATTTTTGACCTGAAGGTCATTTCAAGGTCATACAAAATAAAATCTAGCAAAATTCAGAGATAAATGGCCAGATCTCAGCCAATAATGGTTGAATTCGACTAATTCTTTCTTGCTTTTTCTCGACTTTATAAGGACTACCTGTGGTAAGAAACAAGGTTACTAAATAAAAGACGATCCAAGGTTATTTCAAGGTCAAAAAGGGCAATTTCATGTCAAAATCTGGGGAAATAGCCATAACTCAGTCAAATATTGTTCTATTTCGGTGATTCTTTCATCTTTTTGCTCGGGCCGATAAGGGCTACATTTGCATCGTTCCTAAAAAAGGCTAACATGACCCAAGGTCAATTCAAGGTCAAAATTAAGACGAAAAGGCCATAAATCAGTCAAATATTGTTCTATTTCGGTGATTCTTTCATCTTGTTGCTCCGGACGATATGGGCTACATTTGCATAGTACTTACAGGCTAACATGATCCAAGGTCAATTCAAGGTCAAAATCAAGGGGAAAAGGTCATAACTCAGTCAAATATTGTTCTATTTGGGTGACTCTTTCATCTTTTTGCTTGGGACTATATGGGCTACATTTACATAGTTCTTAAAGGCTAACATGACCCAAGGTCAATTCAAGGTCAAAATCAAGGGGTAAAGGCCATTGCTCAGCCAAATATTGTTCTATTTGGGCGATTCTTTTACCTGTTTTCTCAGACCGATAAAATTAATGATTCCGCACGAGGCCCAGGATAGGCGATATAATAGCTCAGCTATCATAATGATGCACTTTTAATTATGCAAAATATTTAATGTTAGGAGCAACATTAACATTATTTTGTACAATTGTAAAGTACAATGAATAAACTGATAAATGATAATTATTGATCACTACATGTCTGTGCAGGCACCATGAGCTTGGCACCCACACAGAGAACAACACCTTAAGTCTGATTTCCTACACTGGCACACACGAGGTTTGCATAGGTTTAGTTCTTTTTTGCAGTTGCAAGAAACAATGTTCAAGCATTCTTTGGGGACGCATTCTATTGTCATTAGTACTGGTATCAACTTAGACGAATCACAGGCGTCCTTCTGCCAACCATACGTTGCTGCATCTAGAAGATCAGGCGTGCTGCTACCCGCCTGTTCCCACACTGTCGCTTGATAGTGGGATCGCTTGATGTGTTGCTGCAGTGCATCACTTGTCGGTGGAAGACATTCAGGTTGGCTGGTTTTTGAGAAGAGCAGTCTTCGGGCATCGTCAACAGAATCAGCATTAACTTTGTACACATGGCAGAAGAACCTTTCTGCATCATTGCTAGTTTCAATCTTGAGTAAGTGGACCTCTTGCTAGATTTCGTAACAGTTTTGTGCTTTCAATAAAGGTATTGCACATTGATCGCTTAGTCTGACCACGAATGTACGACATCGTGTCACACCCAGAACTTGCGTGAAATGCCAATGGTGATGACAGAACTTCAGGTAGCAATTTGCAATGAATGTCGTGAATTGGTATGAATCTCCGCTTCTTGGATGTTCCGGCCATCATCCATAGTTGCTTGCATCGGACCTGGTTAGGGTGGGATAACAACATGATGAAAACGTCTGTATCCCTGTCTGACACAACTACTGTATCACAGGAACTGTTAGCAGCATGCAACCAAATTCAAGTGTCGGCTTCTTCATGTGCTACTTTTAGCATTGATACCTCAGTCAGTACATTAGTCGACTGGCCCTCCACTCCGTCGTCAAATGCTCCTGCTACAACTACTTCAGTGTACAAATTGCCTTGCCTGATGATCTCCTGCGATAGGAACCGTGCCAAGTCCGACTTGTTCTCTACATGCATAAAAAATTGTTCCAGTTTTTTGGGAGAGGCCCATGACATCATTTGATGGCTCGTCGTATTGGACAAGTACCACTGCGACGTTTCCGAGTTGCACCTTTCACCGATCCAGGGGTGTATCGATCAAAGGTAACAATGATGCAGTGGTACATCTTGCTATGATTTGTCAAGGATTTGATGAAGTTGTCGGCCATTCACCCAAATGGAACAATATTTAGTTGAGTAATGGCCTTTTTCCTTGATTTTGACCTTCAATTGACCTTTATCGGTCTGAGCAAACAGGTAAAGATTCACCCAAATGGAACAATATTTAGCTGAGTAATGGCCTTTTCCCTTGATTTTGACCTTCAATTGACCTTTATCGGTCTGAGCAAACAGGTAAAGATTCACCCAAATGGAACAATATTTAGCTGAGTAATGGCCTTTTCCCTTGATTTTCACCTTCAATTGACCTTTATCGGTCTGAGCAAACAGGTAAAGATTCACCCAAATGGATTAATATTTAGCTGAGTAATGGCCTTTTTCCTTGATTTTGACCTTCAATTGACCTTTATCGGTCTGAGCAAACAGGTACAAGATTCACCCAAATGGAACAATATTTAGTTGAGTAATGGCCTTTTTCCTTGATTTTGACCTTGAATTGACCTTGGGTCATGTTAGCCTTTAAGAACTATGTAAATGTAGCCCTTATCGTCCCGAGCAAAAAGATGAAAGAATCACCCAAATAGAACAATATTTGACTGAGTTATGACCTTTTCCCCTTGATTTTGACCTTGAATTGACCTTGGATCATGTTAGCCTTTAAGTACTATGCAAATGTAGCCCTTATCGTCCCAAGCAAAAAGATGAAAGAGTCACCCAAATAGAACAATATTTGACTGAGTTATGGCCTTTTCGCCTTAATTTTGACCTTGAATTGACCTTGGGTCATGTTAGCCTTTTTAGGAACGATGCAAATGTAGCCCTTATCGGCCCGAGCAAAAAGATGAAAGAATCACCGAAATAGAACAATATTTGACTGAGTTATGGCTATTTCCCCAGATTTTGACATGAAATTGCCCTTTTTGACCTTGAAATAACCTTGGATCGTCTTTTATTTAGTAACCTTGTTTCTTACCACAGGTAGTCCTTATAAAGTCGAGAAAAAGCAGGAAAGAATTAGTCGAATTCAACCATTATTGGCTGAGATCTGGCCATTTATCTCTGAATTTTGCTAGATTTTATATTTTATGACCTTGAAATGACCTTCAGGTCAAAAATCCAGCTTGGCAACAGCGATTTTCGTAATCAGCAGGGTCGAATTAGTGTAAAAAAGTGTGTTGCCAAAAATGAACATGACTTGCCGCTTACATCGCTTTTTTGACGACGCTTTTCAGCTCTGCGCGCCTAGACTAGAATGCTTGGATTCATAATGTCTCAGAATGTTGTACTCTTTAAGCACTGCAATGGTGTCATTGCATATCAGGCACAGTGCCTTACAAACAGCGACATGGATTTTGGCAACTATGCATGTCAGAGTACAGCGGCGTTAAAATTTTCAATTTTCCCAATTTAGTTTGTTTCTTCAAGGAGAGTTCCACGGGCCAGATTAAAGGCCTTAGCGGGCCGGATGTGGCCTGCGGGCCGTACTTTGGAGACCCCTGGAATAAGGTGTGGAGATAAATTACGGCAATTTAAGGCAAGGCTGTTCTGGAGAGAAAGAGGCAAGAGGGGCTTTTGTCATCCCAGTGCTGCTGTATGGATCCGAGTGCTGGTGCATGCGCAGAGAGGATGAGAGGAGATTTGCTGGTGGCGGAAATGAGCTGGCTGCGAAGAATACTGGGCAGAAGTAGGAGAGACAAGATCCGAAATGAGGCTACCCGGGTGGTGAAGCTGGGACACAGGGAGACAGTGGTGGAAAAGATCAGGAAAAGAAGGCTCACATGGTTCGGGCATGTGACAGGAATGGACGACAAAAGGCTTCCAACGAAGACTTGGATGGACAATATAAAGAGAGGATTTGACGCCACAGAAACAAGGATAAAAGGGATGCCGTTGATAAAATCAGAGACATAACGATTTGGAGACGTCATGTTGAGGCCTCGTCGTTGGCACACGCCTGACGGAGGAGAGAGAAGAAGAAGAAAACTTCGGGAGAGATTAAGTATGGTAAGTTAAGGAGAACAATGGTTAAGTATGGTAAGTTAAGGAGAACAATGATTAAGTATGGTAAGTTAAGGAGAACAATGATTAAGTATGGTAAGTTAAGGTGAACAATGATTAAGTATGGTAGGTTAAGGAGAACAATGATTAAGTATGGTAGGTTAAGGAGAACACTGATTAAGTATGGTAAGTTAAGGAGAACAATGATTAAGTATGGTAGGTTAAGGAGAACAATGATTAAGTATGGTAGGTTAAGGAGAACACTGATTAAGTATGGTAAGTTAAGGAGAACAATGATTAAGTATGGTAAGTTAAGGAGAACAATGGTTAAGTATGGTAAGTTAAGGAGAACAATGATGAAGTATGGCAAGTTAAGGAAGACAAAAATGATTAAGTATGGTAAGTTATGGAGAACAATGATGAAGTATGGTAAAACAAAGTAAATCGGAGGTTAGGTAAGCTAGTGTAATATCCTAAGGTTGGGTGAGGTTAATTTAATCTGGTTAAAGAAGTTAAAGTTGTTTGAAACAAAGTAAGGTATGAGCAGACATACTTTAATCTCTCTGTTTCTGTCTCTCTGTATCTGTATCTAAGTTTTTCTGTCCCTCTCTGTCTATTAACGGTGTTATAATAAACGGTGCTGTAATTATCAGTTCCGCAATTAACGGTGTTGCAATTAACGATGCTATAATTAACAATGCTGCAAATAACGGTGTTGTTAATATCGGTGTTATAATTAACGGTGTTGTAATTAACGGTGTTGTAATTATCAATGCTGCAAATAACGGAGTTGCTAATATCGGTGTTATAATTAATTAACGGTGTTGTAATTAACGGTGTTGTAATTATCAATGCTGCAAATAACGGAGTTGTTAATATCGGTGTTATAATTAATTAACGGTGTTGTAATTAACGGTGTTGTAATTATCAATGCTGCAAATAACGGAGTTGTTAATATCGGTGTTATAATTAATTAACGGTGTTGTAATTAACGGTGTTGTAATTATCAATGCTGCAAATAACGGAGTTGTTAATATCGGTGTTATAATTAATTAACGGTGTTGTAATTAACGGTGTTGTAATTATCAATGCTGCAAATAACGGAGTTGTTAATATCGGTGTTATAATTAACGGTGTTGTAATTAACGGTGTTGTAATTGCAGATGGAACTAGCCGCAGTGGAGTTGCATGCATGATCGCTGGCTGAGACATTCCTCTACTCTGACGAGTCTATTTTTATTGGCGCTATACAAGTTTGCAATTACGATTACCCTCCTCCTTCTCATCCTCGTCTTCCTCTCCCTCGCTCGGTCGATCCTCCCCTAAATTCCTCATTCCGTCCCCCAGTTGACCCTCCGTCCCTCACCCTACCGATGGACATGTTCTGCGGGGCCCGTGTCCTCAGCCTCGTGTCCTTAACGTTTGGCCTCGTCGCGGCCGGGGCCTTGTCCCTGGCAGTGGCCACCGACTACTGGCTCTTCACCGTCGAACAGATCATCCCCGAAGCCGAGAACATAACCGAAAGTGAAAGCGATATCGAAACCGAAACTGAGTCGGTCGTATTGTCAGACCAACCCGTCCTCGTTCACCTGCACTCCGGTCTGTGGAGAGCGTGTATCATCAACGAACCAGGTAATCTAATCTAATCTAATCTAATCTAATCTAATCTAATGTGATCTAATCTAATCTAATCTAATCTAATCTTATCTTATCTTATATGATCTAATCTAATCTTATGTGATCTGATCTGAACTTATCTTATATGATCTAATCAAGTAAGATCTGAGCTAATCCACTAGGATCTGATCTGGTTTGATCCAATCAAATCTGATTCAATCTGATCTAATCTAATCCCACCCAATCTGATCAGCTGTGACGCCAGGGGTCAAAACCCGTCACATGTCGGTTTCTGACCTTTTTATTTAGTCATATTCTACAATTAATCTGCTTCAAAATACTTTTTACAGAATGACAATATCTTTTTCTAAATGAAGTTATGTGCGTTTGATTCTTTCATTGGTATAGAGTGAAAAAATCGAGCAAAAAGTTTCGGAATATTCATGTCATTAAAGTCCTCAGCAACCATCGCTTGATTATTCTGCAATTCTGCTGTGCAATAAAAGGCTCTATTCTGTGTGGAATAAAACAAACGGCATCAAAATCGGATTACTACTTTGCAAGTTATGGCATATTCACAGGCAACTGCTGAATTGAACAATATTCTACATTGTTGACCTCTCTCGCCTATTTCAGCTTCTAGCTCAGTATCTAGGAAGCGACAAGCGACGGGTTTTGACCCCTGGCGTCATGTCAGATTAGATTCTAATCTGACATGAATCTGAGCTGATCTGGTTTTATTTAATCAAATCTAATCCGAGCTAATCGGATCTAATCTAATCCGATTCGATCTAATCGATCCTGTCTTATCTGATCTAATATCATTTTGCTTTTCATCTGGTTTGCCTGTCATCTTGTGACTGTTGGCGATGTCTTAGTACAGCGCTTCCCAAACATTTCAGTGTCACGGACAGGCAGGAATTTTCCCACTACAGGAGGACCCGGTGTAAAATTTATTAATTATTTCTCTTTTTCGTTTTCGATCATCTCAATTCCTCAAAGTGTATTAAAATTGATTTAAATGCATGCTAGTCAATTCTGTGACTCTATTTCCCTTTAAATGCTAGCCTAATAAGTGCCATATGTTATGACTTTTAAAAATGTAATAGCAATTTCTTGATTCCGAGACAATTTGACCAGTTTCTTGACTTACTTTGAGAACCCTGAGGGCTCGCGAACCGGCACCGATCCGCGGACGACCACTTTGGGAAGCACTGTCTTAGTGTGTTAAGTTATATATATATAGGGTGACACGAAAGTTCGTTCACCGTTTTAAAAATGCGTTGTCTCAGTAACGGAGGCATATTTCTTTATAATATTTGGTCAGTACATACATAAGTCAAATGAAAGATATTGGTAAGAATTTGATTATGATCCGGTCCGTGGTTGCCATTATTTATGAGAAAATGTAAAGACCACCAGTTTTTGCGGAAAAACGGCATTCATCAAATTAACACAGTAAAGGAAATGTGTAGCCTCGTACACAATAAGACACTGTTATTACCTAGGACATAAAGACGTAGGCTATTAGCGTACAGTATCTCCTTTCTGTTTAATGACAGCACTAACTCTATCCGTCATATAGACTGGATCAGCGTCTGAAGTGTCCCAACTGCATGCTATCGATCTCCACGCTCGTTGGAGGCAACGTTTGAGCTGATAGACGTTTTTGGCTCAGGATCTTTATAAACGCTGAGAGATAAAATACTCCAAAAGTTCTCAATAGGATAGAGGTCCGAAGTGGCTAGACGACAACCTCTCGTCACACATAATGCCGAAAGATTGGCCACCCAACTCTCCGCACCTCGTTTATCAGCTCAAACGTCGCCTCCAACGAGCGTGGAGATCGATAGCAGTTGGGACACTTCATACGCTGATCCAGTCTATGACGGATAGAGTCAGTGCTGTCAATAAGCAGAAAGGAGATACTGTACGCTAATAGCCTACGTCTGTATGTCCTAGGTAATAACAGTGTCTTATTGTGTACGAGGCTACACATTTCCTTTACTGTGTTAATTTGATGAATGCCGTTTTTCCGCAAAAACTGGTGGTCTTTACATTTTCTCATAAATAATGGCAACCACGGACCGGATCATAATCAAATTCTTACCAGTATCTTTCATTTGACTTATGTATGTAGCCTACTGACCAAATATTATAAAGAAATATGCATCCGTTACTGAGACAACGCATTTTGAAAACGGTGAACGAACTTTCGTGTCACCCTATATATTCGTTTATTGAGAAAAACAATCGACAAAAACGCAGAAATGCTAACATGAGTGATAATGAATAATTAAAGTTCATTAGAAAGTCTTAGAATAAACTAGTAAATATTTTTATATAATGATCTGGGAATAAATTGAATGTTGTCCTTGGGTGGGAGAGTATGGTTGTGTGCTCTAGGTCTTGATTGGTGAGAGGAGAGGGGTCGGAGTGGAGGTAGGAGTTGGTGAAGTACATGCTTGGGGTTGTGCAATATGGAGAAAAGGAGTTTTGCATCGGCTATATTGGCAAGTTCAGAGACTGTTGGAAAGGATTGCTCTAGGTAACCTAGAGTTATGTCATGTTAGTCTGCGTTATGTAATGTCATGTTATTCTATGTTATTTCATGTTATGTCGTCTCATGTTATGTCATGTTATATTATGTTATTTACCTAAACTGGGCATGGTACTATCCTCGGTTGAGCGCGCTTTTCATCCGAGGGAGGATGTGAGATGGGTTCAACATCCGCTCTGTCCAATCAGCTGAAACCAATTATCGCGTGAATGATGCGTTGCCATAACAACAACTGTCCAGCGGATGATTATATAACCTAAGTAACGGACGCATCTTGCTCGGAATCCCAATCTATATATATATATATATATAATATATGTGTGTGTATGTATATATATATATATATATAGATATATATAATAGTTAGGAAGGAAGGAAGGAAGGAGAGAAGGAAGTAAGGAAGGCAGTGGTCGCAGATAGTGGACGGCGGAAGAAACCACCCGGGTGCCGGTGTCACAAAATAGAGTATCCCCATACATAAGTATCCCCCTTAGCGAAATGGAGTATTCGGTTTAGTTTGCATTTTTGGCGGTTTCTAAGTGTATTCAGTCGTACTGTTTGGCTTTATTGTAAACATAAAATAATAAGTTGCGTATCTTTAAATCAATTAACTTCGTTTTTGGTGATTTTGACTGGATTTTCGTCTTGGATATCGTGATGCGTATGACGATGGGGGGGGGATAGAATGGTTTATCCCCGGATACTCTAAACCGGTTTATTCCATCTCGGAGGATAAATTCATACACCCCCCGGATAGTCTTAGGACGGATAGTCTATTTCGTCATACCGGCCTGGCTTCGGCCGAGGAACGTCGTTTCCTTGTTGATCGTCCGTGACTCCCACTGCTGGGCTTTTCAGGGGAAGCCATGCAACGTCGGTATCACGAAATAGAGTATCCGTCCTAGGACTATGCGGGGGATGTATGAATTTATCCCCCGGATGGAATAAACCGGTTTAGAGTATCCGGGGGATAAACCATTCTAATATTCTATCCCCCCATCGGTATACGCATCACGATAGCTTCGGCAAAAATCCAGTCAAAATCACCCAAAACGAAGTAAATTGATTTCAGATCGACTTACAAACTAAAGATACGCAATTTAAAAATGTTATGTGTACAATAAATCCAAACAGTACGACTGAATACACTTAGAAACCGCCAAAAATGCAAATTAAACCGAATACTCCATTTCGGTAAGGGGGATACTCATGTATGGGGGATACTCTATTTTAGTTACACCGGCCTGGCTTCGTCCGTGACTCCCACTGCTGGGCCTTTCGTGGGGAAGGCATGCCGCGACAGCACACGGTATCGCAGGCGCCGGAAGACGCCCGCTGGTTGGCTAGTTGGTGTGGTGTGAAATTGATGATTGGCGAAGAAGGGTCCGGCTGTATAGACTTCTGATGCGTCATTTCATTTTGCGTTAGGTTTTGTCCAGTAAAACGCATATGAGAAAATTAATGATATGCTGTAAAAATTTCCGATGGTTGACATGAGGCTAGTTTTTATGATATAGCCTCTTTTGGCACGCACCTGTAAAAGATTTGCCACTCCTGAAGCTCCATCCGCCACCCCGCCTCACCTTTCTAAATACTCTCATAAAATTATATCATTGTTCATGACCAACCTCTCTTTGACCGCATTCAATTTAAAGCCCTTGTTTTGTCCCTCAAGTCCCAACTGGGTGTTGCTCCAAAATATCTCACGAATCTCATTCGTCCTCCTCTTTCTGCATCTTGTCCTCGGCCTCTCCGATCTCTGGACCGGTCGGACTGCCTTATCCCACGAGCTCGGACCACGATTGCTCAAAGCGATCCTTTGCCATCATTGGGCCCTCCTTATGGAATGCCCTTCCCTTGACTTTCCTTTCTGGATCAATGTCTTCATCTCTCTCTCTGCTTACAACCTATTTCTTCTTTCGCGGTTCTCGCACTGGGAGCGCTACTGAATGACCACGGCTGTGAGCAGAGCTATATAAATT
>JACEVL010000851.1:0-85000 GCA_020284085.1 Aporrectodea caliginosa | reverse complement strand
TCACCCACAGGTTTCCACTCATAATAAAGTCTCACCTCTTCGGGAAAATCTACCCTTCTCCATCCAGTCCTCACTTTCCAATCTCTCTCGTCCTAAACGAAGCCCGCCTTTGCAGTTCCTCCGCATCCTCTCTCAGATCTCTCTGGCAACCGGACTCGGATCTTCACTTGGCATCTCTTGACAACCCATCTGACAAGACGCAGCGCTCGTGAATAAGCTGGTGCCCTGCGCTTAGCTTTAGAGTAGCACTTGATGAACCTGGAATGTGAGATTACGCCTACAAACTAATAGCCAATAGATCGAGTTGATGAAGTCGTCGTGCGCGATGGAGTAGATGTTATAATATTATACAATATATATATATATATATTTTATTATAATATATTATATATATATATATATATATATATATATATATATATTATATATATATACATATATGTGACCCAAGGGATCAAATGAGTCGCATGTCGGAAATTTTAGAATATGAATATTTTACATATTCTTTTAAGACCACAGTTTTTGCTTTAAAATGACACCAAAAGTTTGGTTCTACCTTATTTTTTGACAAAGTTACGAATGATTATGTGTTTTTTTCTGAATATTTTTTTCATTTATTTTAATATGTAATCACAAAAACTAAAGGTATTCTCTCTACAAAATTCTGAAAATACACATTAAAACAATGATTTCATAAAATGTGAGAAATCAAAAATGTAAAATTTTATTTTTACCCATATCACTATTTCTTACATTATGCCAATATTAACTAAACTCTGAAAATAAGCAAAAGTGACATCTGATCATATTTTGCTGTTTTCCTTAGAAATGTAAATTGCCGACATCCGACTCATTTTGATCCCTTGGGTCACATATGTATATATTGTTTTGATTGTGATGTTCATTGTGATGTTCACTTTCAGTACAGTCTGTACCTGAACCGTAAGAGGTCTAAGCTTCATCCGAGATTTTTCGATTCTGTTGAAAGCCGAGGACAATATCCGGCTCAGCATTACTGAAACTAATCTCTGATGAAAGGAACGTAGTTCTTGTTGTCTATGAATTCTTTGGTCGTTTATTGAGCGCTCTGCGAAAAATATTTGTAGAGATATTTTGATTCCACTCTGCCGTTTCTCAGCGCGTAAACACAGTGAACTCTCGGACGTTGGCCCATCCGTCTGGAGCCGTCTTCCCCGCTCGAATTACTTGTTTTGCTGTTTTCAGATGTGCGTGTTTTGAAATCTTAGCGTGGATTAAGAGCTCTGTTTGGAAAGCTGCAGGTTTTGCCTCAGAAATATTCATTCACTCTTATTGCGTAGGCCTTTAATCAGAGCTTGCTTTGGAAAACTGCAGTTTTTCGCTGGCAAATATTCATTCACTGTCATTGTGTATATGCAGAGAGCTTCATTTGAAGAACTGCAGTCTTTAAGTCACAAATATTCATTCACACTTGTTAATTCTTATTTCGCCCTCAAAATGACTGCAAACGTTATCGCGATATCCTGATTTGCACCATTCCTTTTCCTAAGATAGTATAATTTTACTCGCCATGAAGTTACAGTGCGGTACGCTTAGCGGCGATTGCGACCCTAGTACAATCCCATCAATTTCAATTCACAGCCCCACTGCAGGGTCCTCCTCGGCACTTATCTTTCGATCATCGTGTACCGTGCATAACAACAGGAAAACCGCAATGTTTCTACAAACGAATCTAACAGGAATGCTTTCTGACGAAGACGAAAAAGACATTTTTGGCACTTCAATTCTTTCGATCGGCGATAATTGGAATTTCGTCCGAGTAAAGCGCTCTCGTCGACGGACTGCCTGGACGCAAATGGACTCAACAATGACACAGCTAAGACTCTCACTCGCGGCTGATGCACTGGTAAATTGCTCAATTTATATAGCGCCTCGGCAGACCTACCCGCGACTGCGCTAAAAGCAACATCACGTTCGCGCGACTGGAATTATGAATGCGATCGTTCGAGAGATTTCTGGCTTCGGTAGAACTCTCTTTCCTGCCTCCTGCCTTTTCGAAATAAACTCGGCTTTTCGACTACTGCTTTTACGCTGCACCGTGATCTATGCTGCCATTGCGTTGGGCTTGCAATCAAAGCTGCCTGACCGCAATTAAAACTGTCCAGAATTGCCAGCCGCGGCTATAAAACTCGTTACTTTCGACGCTTTATTTGGAAACTACGCCGCTGCACGTACTCTGGCAGTACCAGTCCCATGCCTGGATAAAGGAGGAGGGCGACGCTAATCATCTTTCTTATGACACGGCGTCGTTAAACGTAAACTAGCCGCCCAGCTTTATTTGGAATACGAATGTACGGCCTCGTAAAGTTGCGAGGTATTTCTCTTGGTGGTTTACGGTAGAAGTTGAAATTGCATTCGGAATGGACTTGCTGTTTGATGGATAGCCGGTTGTAAGACAGCAATGTAGTCCTGATTGACTTGCTAACGTTTGGGATCCAGCTTTATAGCCGTGGCTACAGAGCAATTACGAACAGGTTTAATTGCTGCTAATTTGTTTTTATTGTTTGTATTGTATCGTATTGTATTTGGGGTTGAACTGTATAAAATACTTTGCGCGCTACTGATTGGCCACTGCTGTGAGCGGGCTATATATAAGTTAATAAATACAATACAAATGCAATATATTATGTCATTGTATTAAATTTTCTATTGTACTGGATTGCATTGTGTTGCATCGTTTTGTTTTGTATTGTAGTGCAATTTGCAATTGTATTGTATTGCATTGCATTGTATTGAATTGTATTGTCTTGTTGTGTAGCTGGTCCATTATCACGCAATTATTTTTACTACTAAGGTCGCCAACCTTATACCATCTGAAAGAAAGTATTACTGTAATATTTAATGACTCACCTGCAGAGCGTGGCGTACGATTAATTTCAGACATCGAATCTTTTGTCTAATATTCTTCAGAAGTGAGTCAGCTGCACGGCGTGGTGTATAGTATACGTTTAATTTCAGGAATCAATTTTCTTGTCTAATTTTCCTTCTATTGAAATGTCATATCGCGATTTTTCTTCGTCTGCTTATTACCGAGGCGTAGCATCTAATGACTGTCATCAATTATCTCTGCGCCCACCTGTGCGGCCATTATGAAAATTGCAGAAAAATTGCCGTACTCGACGACGACTCGTGTTGCATCTAAGAAGCACTGTGCCGTGTCACGTGATATCATGAGTTAATTGCAAATAATAACTTCTGTCTAGCCGGCGTCTTAATGCAGACGACACGGTAACAGAAAGGATACAGTGAGTATGGGTTCGATCCTCCTCCTCTGAGACGGTTACTGTGTAGGGACCTTGAGCAAGTTGCTGTTTGTTTCAATAAAGAATATTATTATTATTATTACTAGCTGTTTGCCCGTCCTAAGACGGTTAAAAACAATTTGAAAATGCCAAGAGATGCGTCTTCTCGTGCTATGATTGACATAAGTCTTCTCCCTCCCTCCGTGCCTCCTAAGTCTTCTCTTTACTGGGTGAACTAGGCCTACTTCATCGCCGGTATTCACTTGATTGGGCAAACCACGAGTCTAAGTTCCCATGCAAGTCTTTCGCTCGCAATTGCTCAGCACCATCGATTTGCAATTGTATTGCATTGAATACAATTGGTTATTAGATAATGGTGCATAATAAATGCGTAAAAGTAATAGCACCTTGGGCAAGTCCTTTACTCGCAATTGCTCGCCGCCATCGATGTTCTGTCGAATGATGGTTTGCGCACTTCTGAGCTTTGGAAGGATGGAAATATCAAATACAGTTGTATTTATCATAGATTGTATAGAAGCAACCCGTAATAAGGCTAATATTCGGAAGATCAGTCCGTTAATAATACAGAAAGGAAGCCTATGGGAATAAGTTACTAATTAATCTATTTAAGGAAGACAACAGGCAAGTTAGTAAGCAAACTTTCCAGGCAACAACATACTGTAGAAAAAGAAGATGACTATGATGATGATGATGGTGATGATGATGATGATGATGATGATGATGATGATGATGATGATGATGATGATGATGATGATGATGATGATGACGACGACGACGACGACGACGACGATGATGATGATGACGACGACGACGACGATGATGATGATGACGACGACGACGATGATGATGACGATGATGATGACGATGCGATGACAGTGATGATCATGACTATGATGAATATGATGATGACGACGACCATGATGATGACGATGATAATGATGATGATTGGCGATGCAATGACAATGATGATCACGACTACGATGAATATGATGATGATGACGACGACGATGATGACGATGATGATGACAATGATGATGATGAAAATAGAACATCCTGTTATGGCACGAAGTGTAGGCGACTTCTCATTTCTTTATCGCGGTCCACTGCATGCCCTCCCTCAACCACCGGATTGGTTTTTCAACCCAGTGTACAGTCAGTGTACGCATAGCAGAATTCGCTAGTAATGCAGCAGCAGAAACATAGCCCTATACACACACACACACACACACACACACACACACACACACACACACACACACACACACACACACACACACACACACACACAATCAGCTGTGTCACTTTAGCTTGCATCAATCTATACGACGATACTCGCATATTCTGTATAATAATTATAATAAATTTTATTATAATTATTATGTATATAGTTACTAGTTAAGAATGGATGTATAGTCACTATAGTCAAGAATGTATAATATATAGAATATATATATAGACCCTAGTCAGTGGTCAAAAATATATATGTGATGTAGAACAGTAGAATGCACACTTATCAAAGTATATTATGTAATGCATATTGATCGTTATTATATATATATATATAATTATATATATATATATATATTTTATATATATATATATATGTATATATGACGATAATGCATCGTCATAAATATATATACGTATACATATATTCGCATATATATCGAATTTATTCTCGTACTCATAACGCCCATGGTGATCGCAGCCGGCATATTATTTGATCATAACGGAATAACAATGACCAGCGGCCGGTCTACGCTTTTTTCTATAATAACGCTGTGTATATTTATCCTGCCCGTGTCCCCTACGACTTGTACATTTATATTTGTCCTGTCCAGCAATGTACGACCTGTATACGTATATATACACAGACAACATCGTCCGGGAATTTCACTCCATGCGAATATCTCTGGCATATTGCTCCGCTTGAATAAACGCCTCTCTGGTCGTTACCGCTTCGTTTGTATTCGCCGGCGTTTCGCTTGTGTGCTGCAGAATGCGGCTCAGACTATTATGTTGTTGTCTGCGAGGCTTTTGTGCTGTGCTGGTACCCTGTCAGATTTTTGCCAACAGCTCCTATGTATTCGTTCCTTTATCATCTCCCAGCAACTAGGTCCTGTTGGTCTGGCGCCCGACAGCTTTGGACAACCACTCTGACTTGTCGCAGCAAGGAAGGCTGTGTTTGTGGATGAGCTACATGTAGTGCGATGCGATTGGATTGTGTAGCGAGTTAGGAATTGTTGGGTTACTGTGCTTTGGCTTTCAATTCATGTGTCTTTCTCTAAATGTCTATCTGTCTGTCTCTAAATGTCTGCCTCTATATATGTTTCTCTGTCACTCTGTCTCTCTCTGTCTGTCTTTCTGTCTCTCCTTTTCTGTCTCTGTCTCCCTAATTTAACCTCGTTCTTCTTCATTCACTCCTTCGGTCTTTCCTTCCATTCTGCCTATGTCCTCTGCTTTGTTCTCTTTCTCCCTTCCTTCGCTCCTTCTGTCCTTCCTTCCTGTCTTAATTCTCTATTTCAACTCGGCCATCAGGCATTCGTACGTATGTAAGTCTGTATGTCTGTCCGCCTATCTGTCTATCTGTCTATCTGTCTATTTGTCTGTCTGTCTTTCTGTCTGTTCGCCTATCTGTCTGTTTTCCTGCCTGCCTGCCTGTCTGTCTGTCTGTGCCTGCCTGCCTGTCTGTCTGTCTGTCTGCCTGCCTGCCTGCTGCCTGTCTGTTTCCTCTCTCGTTTCCATCCGTCTGCGTCAAACATGAATCGACTTGGACAACTTTATGCATAGTAATGGCCATAACGGCGATGTGTCTCGTCCGTCTGAATTTGTCAGAAACCGTCGATTCTCATTTCTTCATTTCTTCTTCCAACAGAAAACAAAACACACAGCAATCCGACATTCGCCGAATAAGCAGTTACCAGGTCGACATGCTTTTATGCATGTATTTATGTATGTATGTATGTATGTGTGTATGTATGACTGTATGTATGAATGTATGTATGTGTGTATTATGTATGTATGTACGGCGTACGCATGTATGTATGTATTCAACATCAAAGCTGGTTTAAAAGAACAGCGATATGTCTTCGAATGATGGCCTAGGCCCCTCCCATTAAGGCCTTATATTCCGGGCTAATTCATTACAGTCAATTAGTTAATATGCTGGAAATTTGAACCATAGGCAGCGGTTTCAAATCCGTGCCAGATCTATAATTTTGGTTTCATATACGCCCCCTAGCGAACAGCTATGATGAGTACATTGACCGGTCGGTGAGAAGATGAGACGGCGAGGGAGAGGACTTGCCACCAGTCCTCATACACCGAGACTAAGAAAATGAAGTCGCTAATAGTGAACATCCATGCCTCTCTTGCTCATTCCCCATTTCGTTCAAAAAAGAACTGTCACCAACCCCAGATCAACCCTGGTTTCGAACCCCAGACTTCGTTTGTAAGGACGTCGACATTATCCATCAGCCAGCACGCTATTGTCCTATCATCGGAGTTGCTTGGAAGGGCAGGAGCTCTTTTCCGGACAGCGAGGTCTTTTTCTACCACGCTGATGGCTGCACGCAATATCAGCGCGGAATTGCTGCACAACTGTGGACGGTGGAACACTATGGAACCGTATTCGCCTATACACATATTGCGTAGTGGTTTCGTGGATCATTGTGGAACCTTGTAAGCAATATTGGATACCTTGAACACATTGTGGCTGTTTGTGTATGGACCGCATTCGGGTGTAAACGCATTGAATTGAAGTGTATGTATGTATGTAAGTATGTGTGTGTTAATGTATGTGTGCATATGTATGTATGTATGTATGCATGTATTACTGCATCTATGTATGTATGCATATGTATGCTATGTATACTCCGAATGTATGAAATGTTCGATTGTGCATGAATGTATATGTATGTATGTATGTTTATGTATAACGTACTGTGTGGTAACAAAGACCATTAGCATCGCCCTACTCCTTTATCCAGGCTTGGGACTGGCACTGTCAGAAAGCGAACAGTGGCGGAGTTTATGCATTCATGTATGTGCGTCAGTATGCATGTATGTATGTTTGTTTGTATGAAAATATGTGTGCATACATGTGTGCGTGTATGTGTGTGTGTGAACATTTATATTACGTATTTATAGCACCCTACAAAGCCGCTGATCATGTAATATTATATTCCATTAATATATTATAAGATCGGATAAAGATGTGACGATGCAATTTGCCATTCTCGCCGCCTCTGCATCCAAGGAACCGAACAGGCCTCGCATCATCTTCATCATCTCATCCTATCATCTGCCGCAGCAACCGCGTCAGCATCCTCACAAAACCCGCCTACGGATGCACAGGTGACAGACCGGAAATGGGAAACGTGACAGGTGACACGTCAAAGAACAGCAACAAGTGTAGCTGGCAGAGACCCGTATGCTAAGCGAGGAGGGTATTTCGGGACGTTGTGACGTAGAAGGAAGGCGCAGTGATACGTCTCTGTGTAAAGATGTTGGTCGGAAAAGTAGTGCCGAAATGACCTACATTCTTATTGTTTTTGACCAGGGTAATTGTATTGTTGGCTAGGCTGTTTGTGGTATTTCAAAATTTGATTATGAGTCGTATTATATGCAATACGTGTTCCATTGGCTTCCCATTCCACAGAGCATTGATAATAGGATTTAGGTCTGGGTCTGGCCGCTCTGTTGGTGCAAGTTAGGGAGGGAATACCCCTGCCTACTTTCTGGCGCTTTGTTGCCCCACTTCTGGTTTGGCTGGCCGCAGAAATCTTCGTTCTGCATCTCGAGATGAACTTGTTGTTCCCTTTGCGCGCACTTCACAGGATGCAACGTTGAGGAGGAGCGTTAGTTAGTGGTTCGGCCGACCACATGGAATAAACTTCTTTCAGTTCGGCGTGCTCTTTTAATCAACTAGGGACTGTAAACACTCCTTTCACAAGCATTTTAAAACTGTTCTTTATCGCCGGAGCTGAATGAATGAATTGCAATTCTAATTAATTCTTTCTAACGCGCCAGTGTCTGATATACAAAGCACAAACCGCCATATGGCGCAACAAAACCAAACAGTAATCAGGCCAACATCCAGTCTGTTAAGCCCCAGAGCAAGCATAGTCCCTGAGGAAATAAAAATAAAATTCACGACAACAGTTTTAACACTTTGACGACGAAATGGATTGGTTTCCAAATTCCCAGTCACTTTTAGTACATTCTCGTTGTTAAAATGTCAATACAACAGACTAATATGATATTGCCCTGCTTACTAAATTCAGAATTTACTGATATCTGGAACGGGTATACGACTATACGTCTAATCCAGTTGCTACAAGGAGTAGTAGTAGTAGTACACCGTGTCTAAAAATAAACTGTGCTATTGTGATCTGTCAGATTCGTGAAATTTCCACCAATTTTAATAATACCAGGTAGGTAGATCGCAAAATGCCTGAAATTTTATGCTATACATAAATTTTCCACCTCACCTGACTCATATCACCGCACTACCTTGTTAAACAAATGTACCAATTTTCATATAACGCTGCAATTTTAACAGTTAGAGTGCTCAGATTTTGTTAATCAATTCGTTAGAGGGCGTCAAAGTGAATGGGGCATACTATCGCGACAACCTTCTATGCCCAGAAGCTACTGCCAGACATACGCCAGATGTCCCAAGGCGACTTGTTTGGCTTTCAACAGGAATTAGCCCCGGCGCATAGAGCACACGACACTGTATTTTCCTGGAGCGAGAAATGCCCGACTTCATTCCTCCAATACTGTTGCCGCTGATTCATTGGATCTTAACCCAGTCGACTATAGCATATGGAGTGTGCTGCAGGAGAAGGTTTACTGCTGCAAATAGCCAACGTCGACTAACTCAAAAGCGTCTGATCGACGAATGTGCGCGCTTTGACCAGTCGATCGTTGATGCTGCTATCGGCAGTGGCGTCGCCCTCTAAGCGCTTTATCCAGTGTAAGCACTGGGCACATTTCGAGCACCAATTCTAACACTTTTAAGCAGATCTGTCATAACAATTAAAGGCTCTGCTAAGTAAACCACTTTTACTGTTTGCGTGCTAATTAAGTCGTCAGATAGTTCATTGCATGTAATAAAATTTAAGCGTTATAGGAAAATTGGTACATCTGTGTTTAACAAGGTAGTGCGGTGATATGAGTCAGGTGAGGTGGAAAATTTATGTATAGCATAAAATTTCAGCCATTTTGCCATCTACCTACAAAACTTATTAAAATTGGTGGAAATTTGACGAAGTTCTGACAGAAACAATTTAGCACAGTTTATTTTGAGACACGGTGTAGAACAGTTTAACGATAGGCCTACTATGTGATAACAAAGATCATTAGCGTCGCCCTCCCCGTTTATCCAGGCTTGGGACTGGCACTGGCAGAATACAAACAGTGGCGGAGTTTGCGACAAGGAGAAGGCGGTAATAAAACGCTGAATTGTTAGCAAAAGACGTTCATTCAGATACCTTGTTTTTCTCGTACAGGCCTACTAGGAAATGCGAAACATGTTGCGTCGCAAGTCCGTGATGGACGCTCGACCATTGCTCTGACCGCAAATGAGGGTTTCTAAGGCTAGATGGACAAAGTAATTTGTTGCGAGGAATGGACTTTGCATTTGTATTTGTAATTGAACATTTATCTAGCGCTACTCAAAGAGCAAGACTAATCAGGGAAGGTCTCCGCGATAACCTGTTTGATGTTAAATGTCAATTAGAATCAGACTATTGCAAAAGAACGCAAAAACGTTTGTACTTATATATGTACATGTACGTGTGGCAGTATGTATGTATGAATGTATGCACGTATGTACACACGTATGTATTATGTATTCAGTTATGTATGTATATAACCTACTCGCGTACATGTTTCGATCTAATTCACCAACAGGATGGTTTTAATGTCATCTCACTAAAGTCTCTAAATTCGACAAGCTCAGATTAGATCGGCCACAGTCATGGCCACAACAGTGTCTGAGGTCATTCGCCATGCAATCGGCCACGTTATCGATTATAACAATGACTGATGTTACTAGCGACATTAACGGCTAGAATAATGTATGCTGTTGCATTTTAAGACGGCATGCAGACTACGTGTCAAAGCACTTACACGGTGTAAGAGGCGTCGTTGCCAGCTCACTCGATGTCGTAAATTCTTTCCGTATCGCGACAAAAATGTGGTATTAGCGTTCAACCATGAACGAACATCGTATTGTCACGGGGAATATAATGCATACTTGTACAACGAGCTCCCATAACTGCCGCCATTTTGAGTGACATATGGGCTGCGGGTTAGTGCCTCCTGACCTAGGCGCGGGTAAAGCTGAGCGGTTTTGCACCGGCCATAAGATGCTTGAGTGCGTTCATATCCGTCTGTGTGTGTGCTTTCAATATTTTTTTAATATTAGTTTAATGTTATACTTTCAAAATGCAATAGCCACTGCCTTTAGAATTTTTTCTCCAGGCGCTATATAAATGCCGAGATACGTGCATTACGACTCGAGAGTTTAAAAATTATAACCAAGTCTTTTTATGTGAATGCACAATGTAGATGTTAAAACTAAGCGCAGGGCACCAGTTTATTCACTTTCGCTGCATTCGAATCAAGCGGTTTACCCATCGACTGACAAAGGGAAGATCCTAACCTGTTATACAATACAAATGAAAATTTATAGCGCGCTTTAACAAGACATTTCTTGCACGAGAGCGCGTTTCGCTACATTCTTGTCATATTGCAAGATGAACAGATGACTACGTCTTTTGAGTTGTAATTTTCAAATGTAGCAACAGATGTACACTGGCGAAGTGAAGTTTAATTAGGCTGAAGACTGTTCCATTCTAAGGGTCCTGACTCGGAGAAAGCACGATTTACAAACTGCCGGTTTGTGCCACTAGTGACGGTGAAATCCCCTCGCGTCGATGATCGGAGTCCTCTAGTATTGGAAACAGAACATGGCGTGACCATGGATGCCATGTATGAGACATGTATAATGTTGCCATAGAGACCAAAGAATGGAGACAGAGGAGCTACTAATGGGAAGGCAGAGGATTGGATGGATAATGATATGATTTTTAGTTTGGAGCGGAAAGCCTGTGGGGTGACATCTAGCAATAAATATCCAAGTATAGAAATGATTGCGCCCGATGCGGTATTTTCATCGCAACCTTTGAAAAGGTCGGACCTCACTGGTTCTGCTTCTAATGGCATGCTGGACTCGTTTCGATGAGAATTTCCATTTAGCAGTCATTTCCATTAGCCTAATAACCTGTGGCGAGACGAACCGTCAGGGCTTATTACAACAGCACATAGGCAGGCGGTCCATCACATGACATGGGCGGTCGGCTGGTGTGGTGACAGATTGGTTCCTCGGCGAAGAAGGTTTCGACTGTTCCACTCTCAGTGAGATGAAGTAGTAGTAGTAGTAGTAGTAGTAGTAGTAGTAGTAGTAGTAGTAGTAGTAGTAGTAGTCGTAGTAGTAGTAGTAGTAGTACTAGTAGTAGTAGTAGTAGTAGTAGTAGTAGTAGTAGTAGTAGTAGTAGTAGTAGTAGTAGTAGTAGTAGTAGTAGTAGTAGTAGAGTAGTAGTAGTAGTAGTAGTAGTAGTTTTTAGTAGTTTCAGTTTGTACACTGTGAGATAACAAAGATCATTAGCGTGACCCTCCTCCTTTCTCCAGGTTTGGGACCGGTCACTGCCAGAAAGCGAGCAGTGGCGGAGTTCGGTGAGATGAAGTAAGTATCCCGGTGCCTTTTATAGCAAAATTTGATGGTAAGCAGTATTTTTAGAAATTGGTTTTAAAAAAATGCTCAAGCTGTCCGCACATTTGCATAAATGTATATATATATATATATATATAACCGTCGACCATCCTATTATCGGAGAACTGACTGGCTCGATATTTCTTGGCCAGGATTTCTATGGGAGGCCCGTGTATCCCTGGGGACTCGTCCGCTGTGGCGTTCAGGAGCCTGCCGTCGGTTAAGTCGTCGGCCGAGGGTTAAGAGTATACCGTCAGCCTCCTGTTGCATGTGGATGCATACGGTTGTTACGGTGACGGAATGGCGGCATTAACGTCAAGTCTATTACACGTCAACACGGTCTACGTCTCGACCAGCTTTACGCATGCGCACGCACGTATTTCCGGTGGTGGTGGTGGTGAAGAAGAGGAAGAAGATCTTTATGTCGTCTGCCGAACGGAGACTGGCTTCTCTTGCAGGCGGGAACACGCGGTTTTGTATTAAGTCTTCTATTGCGATTGGTGGGTCCCTGGTCTTCTTATTGGAAGTGTAGGCATTGGTGTGTGTGTGTGTGCTTGTGTGTGGTTGTGTGGTTGTGTGTGTGTATGTGTTTGTGTTTGTGTGTGTTTGTGTGGATAGCTTGTTTTCGTAACATTTAACTTCCCCTCACTAAAGGCCAGGCCCGCCGAGAGGGGGGGCAGGGGGCAAAAACCCAGGGGCCCGGCGACTTTTAGGGACCCGGGCTGGGCCCAGCAATCAACTTACGAAAAATATTATAATCAGTTATACAAAGATTATGATTTATGCCTTTTAAAATATAATATTATGGACACTTAACTACAAGTACACTTATCTACAATAGTTGCATATATAAATATAATTTTGTAGGGTTGTACCCGCACTATTATTATTTCAGCTTGTTTAAAAAAATTCTCATAAAGTCTAAGGATAGTTTGGGGCTCGTGACTGCTCTGCCTAGGGGCCCGGAATTTCTGTCGGCAGCCCTGCTAAAGGCTAAACTAATGACTGGATTTTTTTTCTCATCGGTCTCTCGTTTTTAAAGCGTTTCTTTTCCCCTGGGCCTTCGTGCTCAGAGTAGAGCCCTGCGCCGGCCGCGCCGCGCCGCCGCCGCCGACATTTTTGGGCGCCGCCGCCGCCGATTTTTGCTGATCGGCGCGCCGACGCCGCCGCCGCCGACAATTCCTCGGCGCGCCGCCGATGCTTCGCTGATATATTTAATTGTTTTGCTGTATTTCTCATGTTTTCCATGATTTCGCGATAAAATTGTTGCTTCATGGGGTAATAGAAGTAGACACAAACAGACAGACAGACAGGGACAGCCAGACATACAGAAACAGACAGACACAGACACAGACACAGGTAAACATACAGGCAGTATTAAGCCATACGCCTGGAGACCGTCCCCGCGACCCTCCTGGTTGTATGCCGGCGCCCCTCAAGACCAGACCCGCCCGTCATGGTACGCTGCCATAACGGGCCACGGGCCTGGCATGGCCAAGGTTTAGTTCTTTTCTTAACCCAAATACTGTGCTTCCCCAAGTATTGCTGTTCTGTCTATCGTAAGGTATGTAAGTAGGGAGGGGCCGGAGGGGGTAGACATAGGCCTACAACATCGACATTCGACAGGCCACAGAAGATTGTCATGACCCTGAATTGACCCTCATTCTCCGAGTGAACAAAGTTAACTCTCTCTCAGGATTTAGGCAAAAAGTTCCAAAGTGCATCAGAGCATCCACTCACAAAACGCATACACAGTTATTGAGTCATAAATTGTGATAAATTGGATATATTAATTAGAAATAACATCGCGATGGCCGAGACCAATAAACGTTTTGTATAGAAAAACAGATGGCACCAGAACTCCCTAATCTATCAGTACTTTATAAAATAATTATATCTCACTCTTCCTGTTACATTGGCTAATGCGGAAAGAAGTTTAGCAGATTGAAAATAATTAAAATTACTTGTGATACACCATGGGAGGGGATTTAGGTTAATGGTTACACTTTTGGCACAAAGAGCAGAAGATCAGCATAAACGCGGGATCGATTCCCGCTACCCTCCCAAAGGTCGACTCAGACTTTCATTCGCCAGGTGGTATTCGTAAACGAGAAGTAGGACGTGATGGGCGCATTGCATGGCAGCAAAACAAATTCGACTCATGTAATAACATGTGATCATCCTTTCATTATATGAATTGTAATCATACTGCGGTGTGTCTGTTTGAAATAATAAGTGAAGATTATTAATATAATAATAAAAATAATAATAATAATAATAATAATAATAATAATAATAATAATAATAATAATAATAATAATAATAATAATAATAATAATAATAATAATAATAATAATAATGATTATCATCATCATCATCATCATCATCATCATCATCATCATCATCATCATAATCATCATCATCATCATAATCACCATCATCATCATCATCATCATCATCATCATCTGCTAATTGTCTCCTGGTCAGCAATACGTTTACTAAAGGCTTATGGCGTTCTTGGAAATTGAACGTTTTTCTAGTTTTTATATTAATTTTAATAAATGTCAAACTAAAACACGACTTCTACTAGGTCCTAACTACGAGTGACAGCTGAATCCTATCTGCACTGGAATAATAAAGCTTGAACCGCAACCATTGCAGTGTGTAAATTCAAAACATTTCTAAAGTTCGGACGCCCATTTGGCCCCTCATAAAATTCCTGGATCCGTCACTGGCGCCGTCCACGCCGCGCCGCGCCGCCGCCGCCGCCGATTTTTTTGGGTCGGCGGCGCGCCGCCGCCGCCGACCAAAAATGACCGGCGCGCCGCCGCCGACACTATGAAGTCGGCGCAGAGCTCTAGCTCAGAGCACCTCGGAATAGTTATTAATAAAAAATTATTAGATACAATACGATCTACACAAAATATAACAATAAACGTAACTACTTGCGTTTATCAAGTAAAGCAATCCAGCGTTAAACCAAGAGATTTAAACCACAAAGCACTATATGAACAGAATGAGAAAAAAACTTACAGCGAGGAAGTCCGTTCTGTAAAATCTTCGTTCAAGTCTCTTAATGCTTCTTCTACGTCTAACAATAAACGCTACCCCTAGCGTTAACCTTTTTGTTACTGCTGCCCATAGCAACCGCCGTACTGCGTAATTTTGAGTTGAAAATATGTTGTCCAAAATTTTCTACGTTTTGTGTCGAAAATCACAAAATATGAGAAATGTCAGAATATTTATATCAAAAAGTCAAACCGATAGAGTACTAGCCAAACCGATAGAGTACAAGCCAAACCGATAGAGTGCAAGCCAAACCGATAGAGTACAAGCCAAACCGATAGAGTGCAAGCCAAACCGATAGAGTACAAGCCAAACCGATAGAGTACAAGCCAAACCGATAGAGTACAAGCCAAACCGATAGAGTGCAAGCCAAACCGATAGAGTACAAGCCAAACCGATAGAGTACAAGCCAAACCGATAGAGTACAAGCCAAACCGATAGAGTACAAGCCAAACCGATAGAGTACAAGCCAAACCGATAGAGTACAAGCCAAACCGATAGAGTACAAGCCCAAACCGATAGAGTACAAGCCAAACCGATAGAGTACAAGCCAAACCGATAGAGTACAAGCCAAACCGATAGAGTACAAGCCAAACCGATAGAGTACAAGCCAAACCGATAGAGTACAAGCCAAACCGATAGAGTACAAGCCAAACCGATAGAGTACAAGCCAAACCGATAGAGTACAAGCCAAACCGATAGAGTACAAGCCAAACCGATAGAGTACAAGCCAAACCGATAGAGTACAGGCCAAACCGATAGAGTACAAGCCAAACCGATAGAGTACAAGCCAAACCGATAGAGTACAAGCCAAACCGATAGAGTACAAGCCAAACCGATAGAGTGCAAGCCAAACCGATAGAGTACAAGCCAAAAACCGATAGAGTACAAGCCAAACCGATAGAGTACAAGCCAAACCGATAGAGTACAAGCCAAACCGATAGAGTACAAGCCAAACCGATAGAGTACAAGCCAAACCGATAGAGTACAAGCCAAACCGATAGAGTACAAGCCAAACCGATAGAGTACAAGCCAAACCGATAGAGTACAAGCCAAACCGATAGAGTACAAGCCAAACCGATAGAGTACAAGCCAAACCGATAGAGTACAAGCCAAACCGATAGAGTACAAGCCAGACCGATAGAGTACAAGCCAAAACGATAGAGTACAAGCCAAACCGATAGAGTACAAGCCAAACCGATAGAGTACAAGCCAAACCGATAGAGTACAAGCCAAACCGATAGAGTACAAGCCAAACCGATAGAGTACAAGCCAAACCGATAGAGTACAAGCCAAACCGATAGAGTACAAGCCAAACCGATAGAGTACAAGCCAAACCGATAGAGTACAAGCCAAACCGATAGAGTACAAGCCAAACCGATAGAGTACAACCCAAACCGATAGAGTACAAGCCAAACCGATAGAGTACAAGCCAAACCGATAGAGTACAAGCCAAACCGATAGAGTACAAGCCAAACCGATAGAGTACAAGCCAAACCGATAGAGTACAAGCCAAACCGATAGAGTACAAGCCAAACCGATAGAGTACAAGCCAAACCGATAGAGTACAAGCCAAACCGATAGAGTACAAGCCAAACCGATAGAGTACAAGCCAAACCGATAGAGTACAAGCCAAACCGATAGAGTACAAGCCAAACCGATAGAGTACAAGCCCAACCGATAGAGTACAAGCCAAACCGATAGAGTACAAGCCAAACCGATAGAGTACAAGCCAAACCGATAGAGTACAAGCCCAAACCGATAGAGTACAAGCCAAACCGATAGAGTACAAGCCAAACCGATAGAGTACAAGCCAAACCGATAGAGTACAAGCCAAACCGATAGAGTACAAGCCAAACCGATAGAGTACAAGCCAAACCGATAGAGTACAAGCCAAACCGATAGAGTACAAGCCAAACCGATAGAGTACAAGCCAAACCGATAGAGTACAAGCCAAACCGATAGAGTACAAGCCAAACCGATAGAGTACAAGCCAAACCGATAGAGGAGTACAAGCCAGACCGATAGAGTACAAGCCAAACCGATAGAGTACAAGCCAAACCGATAGAGTACAAGCCAAACCGATAGAGTACAAGCCAAACCGATAGAGTACAAGCCAAACCGATAGAGTACAAGCCAAACCGATAGAGTACAAACCAAACCGATAGAGTACAAGCCAAACCGATAGAGTACAAGCCAAACCGATAGAGTACAAGCCAAACCGATAGAGTACAAGCCAAACCGATAGAGTACAAGCCAAACCGATAGAGTACAAGCCAAACCGATAGAGTACAAGCCAAACCGATAGAGTACAAGCCAAACCGATAGAGTACAAGCCAAACCGATAGAGTACAAGCCAAACCGATAGAGTACAAGCCAAACCGATAGAGTACAAGCCAAACCGATAGAGTACAAGCCAAACCGATAGAGTACAAGCCAAACCGATAGAGTACAAGCCAAACCGATAGAGTACAAGCCAAACCGATAGAGTACAAGCCAAACCGATAGAGTACAAGCCAAACCGATAGAGTACAAAACCAAACCGATAGAGTACAAGCCAAACCGATAGAGTACAAGCCAAACCGATAGAGTACAAGCCAAACCGATAGAGTACAAGCCAAACCGATAGAGTACAAGCCAAACCGATAGAGTACAAGCCAAACCGATAAACCGATAGAGTACAAGCCAAACCGATAGAGTACAAGCCAAACCGATAGAGTACAAGCCAGACCGATAGAGTACAAGCCAAACCGATAGAGTACAAGACAAACTGATAGAGTACAAGCCAGACCGATAGAGTACTACCATATATATATGTATTTTTTACCATAGATATATATTTTTACCATGGATATGTATTTCTTTATAAGGTGCACTTGTTGACAACCAACGGCATCTCTGCACACTGCTAAGGGGTTTTCCCGCAGTACTGGGAGAACCTATAAATCATTCTGTCTATCCCGGCGCGTCGCCGGGATACGCGTTGAAAACGCTAGCGAACTAAGAACTTCTGATGGTTCATCTCTACCTTATAACTTGAAATCTCGTATCGACGTCTGTTACAAACACATTTATAAGCACTAACGTACTTATTTCCTTGCATTTATATAACGCCATTACTTTAACGAACCGTTTCTCTGCGCGATACAAATAACGGGAAGTTGTTAAACGACTTCTTTCATTCCGTCTGACGGATTTATGAACCGTTAGTTCTTTTATTATGGCCTGTTGTCAATATCCGTTGTTGTAAGTGTATTCAACAGTTGACGCCGCGAATGTCTTTTATGCAGACGTCTGTTAATGTCTGTGACGGTGCTGCCTCCATGCGACGGTACCATGTGTGAATTATGTCTCGAGATGAAGACTTAAGAACAGCTGCGACCAAACACAAGGACTTGAAGTAGCATTCGACTGGAAAATAGACTTAAAATTAATATATCGAGCGGTTCGCTTGCACCAAATGACCGGCGTCAGAAAATGATGGCTACAGAATACTTGAAATATGCATTACATATATTATAATATAATAGAATATCATAGATTAGAGTTAGATAGATAGATTAAAACAGATAGACAGATGATACATAAACATGCACACAAGCTTACTTTCACACATACTTACATACATGCATACACAAATGCGCTATTTTAAGTATCAACATACATACACCTCCACCAGGCAAAGCCGTGCCTTCTCTGTGGTGGACCCCTCGATAACAGCCTCCCCTTGGCACTCCGCTCCCTTCCCCTTCTCAGGCATTCCTCTCTCAGCTTAAAATGATCTTATTTGGCAGCGCCGGGGTTGGGAGCGCCTCTGAGTAGTTTCCCTTAAGAGGCGCTATACAAATTCTTCTAAGAAATGAATGAATACCTACAGAATACTTAAACATGCACACAAGCAAACGTGTACTTGCATGCATTCACAAATACATACACATATACATAAATTCTCTAAATTAGGTGATCTATATTATTACATGCTCAATTATTAATGCTTTATATTCTCAGCGTTCTGCATCTCGAGCTGAATTTGCTGTTCCCTTTGCGCGTACTTCAAAGATGCAACGTCCAGTCTTTTTAGTGGTTGTGCCGACCACGTTGAATAATTTTCCTTCAGATCTGCGTCTTCTTTTAGCTAGAGACTCTGCAAATACCTTTTACAAGCAGCTGAAAACTGTTCTTTATCGCCGGAGTTGGGCTGGGAGCTCCTCTGAGTAGGCTATCTTGGAGGGGCACTATATAAGTCCTCTGAATGAATGAAATACATAAACACACAAGCACACACACGTACATACATCCATACGTACATACATACATACATACATACATACATACATACATACATACATACATACATACATACATACATACATACATACATACATACATATATACATACATACATACACACACACGTGCATACATACACACACACATACATACATAGTCTAGGGCGGTCCTTAGAAACAAAGTTTAATTTCTTCAAAGTGCTTTTGCATATTTGTGTTCCACTTCACTAAAGAAATAATTCAGTGAAAACTCAGTCGATTACGAGTTCATTTACCACTGCCACATGGCCCCTGTTTCTTTCTGTAACCCCAGTTATCATTGATGTGACGGTTTGCTGAGGATATACAGAGATCCTATGAAAGCAGCAGCAGTCTGACGGTTCACTGGGATGGAAAACTACTTCCAGATAACGGGAAGCAAAAGGTTGATCGTCTTCCTGTTATCGTCACTGATCCTCTGGGAACTGCAAATCTACTTGGCGTACCGAAACTTCCCGAAGGTACTGGAGAAGCAGCAGCTACTGCAGTGTTACAGAGCCTGGAAGATTGGAAGCTATCAGACAAAGTGGTCGGCATGAGTTTTGACACTACAGCCAGTAACACCGGAGCAGCACGTGGAGCCTGCACACTTCTCCAACAGAAAATAGGACGCCCACTGTACAATTTCGCATGTCGACATCACAATTTCGAACTCGTGGCAGAGGCAGCATTCTCAACCTGTCTTGGTCCGTCCTCTGGTCCCGACATAGCCATCTTTAAGCGTTTTCAGTCACAGTGGAATTCCATCGATCAAAGCAAGTTTCATCCGATGATGGATGACGACCTTGATGCTGCATTTGCAGATGTGTTTTTCGGCTGCAAGGAGCAAGTAATAGCATTCTGCATAAGAAACCTCACAATTGTCCAACCTCGTGATGACTATCGTGAATTGCTTGAATTAACCATCATTCTCTTCGGCGGTCATCCTCCAAGGGGAACCAGATTCATCCAACCAGGGGCCTTTCACCGCGCCAGGTGGATGGCATGTGTCATCTATGGGCTGAAAATCTACATGTTTCGCAAACAATTCCACTTAACCGCTGGAGAACTCAAGGGTTTTAGGCGATTTGTAGCATTCAGCGCAATGCTGTACGTGAAAGCCTGGTTCACTGCATCGTCTGCTGTTGCTGCTCCGGCTAGCGACCTAGCATTCCTAAAGGAACTGATCTCATTTCCTGATCCTCAGATTGCACAGGCCACCAGCAAGAAGTTTGCGAATCATCTATGGTACCTAAGCGAGGATCTTGCAGGACTTGCACTTTTTGATGATAGCGTTTCAATGGACACTAAACGCAAGATGGTGGCTGCCCTCAAAGAAGAAAGCCAAGGCGATCCACGTACGCGGGCACGTGTTGACCTCACAGCCAAGGACACCATTGCCACCAAGACTGTGGCTGATTTCGTGACATCAGCTACCAGTCGCATTTTCCAAGCATTCAAACTCGACACAGAGTTCTTAGACAAGGACCCAGCAGAGTGGCTGAATGATCAATCATTCACTTCGTCACAGCAAGTGCTGCTTGCTATCGCTGTGGTCAACGATTTCGCAGAGCGTGGGGTAGCTCTCATACAGGACTACAACAAAGTCCTCACAAAGGACGAACAACCTACTCCAAGTGGTTGAGTGGCATCGTCGTCAATTTCATGGTGCAAGAAAGCGTAACAATTGCAGCATTCGGAGCAATTGTTGCTCGGCCGTAACACTCCAACAACATAATTTTCAACCTCCATGTGGCAGTGGTAAAGAAAGGCTGATTGGTCTCATTTCTTACACAACCCTTTTTCTTACAAAGATGAACCATTTCATTAGAAAGCACCTGCAGAAAAGTCATCTTCCAAAGTTTCTTTTGCAGCGAGGACCACCCTAATACATACATACATACACACACATACATACATACATACATACATACATACATACATACATACATACATACATACATACATACATACATACATACATACATATATACACAGTTACACACATGCATACATACATACACACAATGATGCATGCATACATATTTTTCGGTGGCAATGTGTTTTTCTGCAATATCAAAAGCAATGTAATCAAGACTTTATATAGCGCCGCATTTCATCTGTACACGCCGATGAGAGTGCATTACAAAGCTTCGGTTATTGTTTGGACTGTTACCTCGAGGGAGAACGAGCGACGTTGGCTTTGAACCAATGATGAATAAAAGAGGAAGGGGAATGGGGAAAAGGGAAGGTGGTATAGAGGGAAGGAGGGGCGAAGCAGGGGAAAGGGTAGAGGCAGAAGGAGGGTTAGAGCGTTCGCCAGTGAGAGTGTTACTGTGTAGGAACCTTGAGTGAGTCCTTCACGCGGCAATTGTTGAGCACCATCGATGTTCTATCGTATGACAGTTTCTGCACTTTGGAAGGATGACATTATCAAATACTGTATTGTTTGAAATAGATGGGAAAAGAGGGGATGGATTAAAGGGGGTAGAGATGGATGGATGGAATTAGAGGATTAGTTTTGGTGTATTTATTTATCGCTGCTACATAGCGACAACGCATCAATTTACGACGCTGAGTAATTGTGAGTGAATTACTTGCTCAAGGTCCCTACACAGTAAACGTCTCAGAGGAGGAGGATCGAACCCGTGCTCTCTGCATTACAAGGCGAGCTCTCTAACCAATCGGTTACTGAATAGTTATTTGAGCGCCTCTGATTAGTTATTCTGAGAGAGGGGCTATATAAATCTTTAGATACGCTACGATACTGTGTCCGTATTGTTAGAGGAAGGCTGTGATATTTGCCTTGGATGAGGATGACGGTGGAATAGATGTTGTTGAGGGGCAAAGTAGAGGAGGAGGAATAGGATGGTGTGAATAGATGCAAAGAGAGGGGATGGATTGAGGAACAATAGGTAAGGATGGATGGGCGGAGAGGTAATGTAATGAAAGACAGGGACACGTAGATGGAGGAATGTGGAAAGTGGGAGGATGGATTGGAGGAGAGAGGAGGTAGGTGTGGGTGATGGGATAAGGATGGATTGGAAAAGAGAGGTTGGAATGGAGAATAGCGTAGAGGCAGAGGCAGGGAGGCAAATCCCTGAAGAAGGGGTGAGGATGATGTGTTAGAGATGGATGGAAAGAGAGAGGGGGTGGAATGCAGTGAAGATGAGGCACGGCGATGTCTGGATTGATGATAGACGGGGGATGGAATGGAGGAGAGAGGAGGACGGGTGGGAATAAATAGGATGTAATGGAGCGAAAGTGGGGCAGAGGGAGATAGATGATGGATGGATGGAGGGTGGGGAATGGAGGTAGAGATGGAAGCAGAGAGTTAAAGAATGATTGGGCAGAGATGGATGGAAACGAAGAGTATGGAATGGTAGAAGGCGAGGGAGAAGGAAGTACGGACGGATGGGTGAAAGGAAGGGAACGAGGGAGGAAAAGAGAGGAAGAGAGAAAGAAGGGATTGATGGAAGAGGAGAAGCGGGAAAAGGCCGAGCGAGAAAGAGAGTAGAAAGGGAGGTAGTCGGAGTGATTCAATGCGACATTCAAACAGGGAGAGACATTCAAAGAGACATTGAGACACATTCAAAGACACAGTGAGACACATTCATAGAGACAGTGAGAGACATTCAAAGACACAGTGAGAGACATTCAAACAGACAGTGAGAGACATTCAAAGACACAGTGAGACACATTCAAAGACACAGTGAGACACATTCAAAGAGACAGTGAGAGACATTCAAATAGACATTTGAGAGACATTCATAGAGACAGTGAGAGACAATCAAAGAGACAGTGAGAGACATTCAAAGAGACAGTGAGAGACATTCAAAGAGACATTTTGAGAGACATTCATAGAGACAGTGAGAGACATTCTAAGTGAGCGAGGGGGAAAGAGAGATAGAAAGGGAGGTAGTCGGAGTGATTCAATGCGACATTCAAACAGACAGTGAGAGACATTCAAAGAGACATTGAGACACATTCAAAGACACAGTGAGACACATTCATAGAGACAGTGAGAGACATTCAAAGACACAGTGAGAGACATTCAAACAGACAGTGAGAGACATTCAAAGACACAGTGAGACACATTCAAAGACACAGTGAGACACATTCAAAGAGACAGTGAGAGACATTCAAATAGACATTTGAGAGACATTCATAGAGACAGTGAGAGACAATCAAAGAGACAGTGAGAGACATTCAAAGAGACAGTGAGAGACATTCAAAGAGACATTTTGAGAGACATTCATAGAGACAGTGAGAGACATTCTAAGTGAGCGAGGGGGAAAGAGAGATAGAAAGGGAGGTAGTCGGAGTGATTCAATGCGACATTCAAAGAGACAGCGAGCGATATCGTAATCGTAATCGAGCATTTATATAGCGCCACTCAAAATCAGAGTGGCACCAGATAATCAACATACAACAGACGCCTCGTAACGAAGCAGGCGGAAGGATGGACGGAAGGAAGGAAGGAAGGACGGATGAACGGAAGGAAAGAACGAGGGGCGGATGAGTGGACATCATCTGAGCGCCCTCTACGTGGATGCTGCCATTGGCGGTTTCGCTGTTGCCATCTCGGCTCAGATTTCACGGTTTTGCCGAAGAAGAAGTGTCCGTGTTGATGATCCAGGATGAAGGATCGCGAGCGGCGCCAGGACGTCCGTCCGTCCGTCTTGTCCGTTGGTCGGAGACTATCGATCGATACCACCCGCTCCTCCTCCTCAGACTTCTCTTTGGTCTTCTCAGACTCCGCTTTTGCCGCCTCCTTTTCTGGCCACTCTTTCTTCATCTTCTCTTATTCTTTATTCTAATTGTACTCCGCTTCTTCCTTCTTTGTCCGATTCCTCTTCTTGCTCATTGTCCAATTCCTCTTCTTATTCTTCAAACTCCTCTTCCTCTTCCTCTCCCTCTTCCTCCTCTTTCTCGCCCTGCTTCTCATCTCTCTTTTTCCTCATCTGTTGTTATTCGTTCTCCTCTTCTTTTTCCTCCTCCTATTCCTCCTTCTCTTCCTGCTCCTGCTCCTATTTTCTTCTTCTTCTCCTTCTCCTCCTCCTCTCCTCCTCCTCTTTCTCTCCCTCCTTCTTTCCTCCTGCTCCTTTCCTTCGCTCTCGCCATACAGCTCTGTTATTAGTTTCTTAACGTCTTTCAGATCTAAACTTCGGACTCGTAATAATTATATACCTTCAACTTAGTCACCAACCGCAGACTGATTTCTGCTTTATCCGACTTTGCGGAAATCGACATAGCTCTTTCAATCGATTATGATTTATGTATGTATGTATGTATGAGCACTTGTTATAGCGCCCCTTCAAGATGTCTACTCAGAGGCGCTCCCGAATACAAAACACTGAATCGGAGTTTCACGCCGAAGCGCATGAGCAATTACGAGTGAAAGACTTGCCCAGGGTCCCTACGCGGCGGCTTGAGGTGGATTCGAACCCGCAACCCTCCGGCTGCAAGGCACCGAACATACCCCTACACCACCGCGCCCCATAACTTCATGCTATATACAATAAAACAAAACAATAAAAAAAACAATGCAATACAATACAATTGCATTTGATACTGCCCTCCTTCCAAGGTTCAGAAGTACACCAGCAACCGTACGACAGAACATCGATGGCACTGAGCAACTATAAGTCCTCTGAATGAATGAATGAATGAATGAATAATTAATTAATTTAATTAATTAATTAAATTAAATGAAAACAGTTCGTGAAGGACTTGCTCAAGGTTCCTACACAGTAACTGCCGCGGACTAGGCTCGAACCCGTACTCTCCGCGTTACAGGCTCTCGGCTCTAACCAATCGGCCACCGTGCCACCCCTCCCCCCGCTCCCCCAACCATCGACTCCTTGATACCCTCTGTCTTATGACAACACCAACGTAGATTGGAGTACACAACATCCGTCATCTTGCTGCTTATAAGTTTCACTTCTTCACTTGCGAGGTCGTCTTCCGCAAGGCCCTTTGCTTTTTCAATTTGGATCGGGTATCAGAAGAAAATTGAACGTCGTCTCGTGTTCCCTGTGGGGGGGCTGACTGTCTTTCGTCTTGTCGCCCTCGACGCCGGCCATGCAAGCATTGTCGCTTGAAAATTGACCCAAGATGGCGACGTATCGTTTGTGTACCTATTATTAACACTCGTGGTCGTGATTTGTATATCCTGTCGGCTGGCTCCACCTCGCGTCAAGATTCCGGAAACTCTGGTGAGATGAGATGGAGCGGTCTTATTGATATAACAATATGTAAGAAGCAAATGAGAAGAGGAAGAGGTGGACGAAGAGGAGAAGGAGGAGGAGGAGGAGGAAGAAGAAGTAGATGATGATGATGATGATGATGATGATGATGATGATGGTGATGATGATGATGATGATGATGATGATGATGATGATGATGATGATGATGATGATGATGATGATGATGATGATGATTATGATGATGATGATGATGATGATGATGATGATGATGGTGATGATGAAACGACAACGACGACCTCGGTGATGATAATGATAATTATAAAAAAGACGATTTATATAGCGCCTCCTCTCCCTCCTTTTCCTACTTCTCCCATAGTCTCCTCTCTATCTCCTCCTCCTTCGCGTCCTCTCTGGACTTCTCTTCCGCTACCTCCTCTTCTTTACCTTTGATTCTCCTCCTTCTCTTACTCCTCCTCCAATCTTCTCTTCCTCTTCATCCTCTTCTTTTTTCAATCTCCTCCTCCCTCACCTACTTCTTCCACAGTCTTTCCTATCTCCTTTCCTTCTCCATCTCTCTTCCTCCTCTTCCTTCCCCATTCTACTCCTCCTTTAGCCATCTCTTCCTCTTCGTCTCCTCCTCCTCCTCCTCCTCTTTCTTCCTTCCCTCTCCTCCTCCTCCTCCTCTTGCTCTCTCCTTCTCCTCTTTTCATCCACTATCCTCTTCCAGACCAGTTTCATCCGCGGCCGGTCCCTCTGCCACTCCACCCTCTCTCCCTTCGCTTTCAAGTGACCTGAGAACTAACTAGCGGCGTATGAATACATCCGTTGACTGGCGGATGTTGACCGTTGCTTCTAGTGTAACGCGGCGTTGAGTGCAACTAATGTACGATCCACACTCGACCTCCATCGTTCACCAGACGACCATCCGTCCATTCTTCCCTCTCTCTCCCTCAGACCGTCCTTCAGCCTGTCGGAGTGTCTATCCCAGAGTTTTTAATGAGTCGGATTGACCACGGGTCCGGTCTGGTCCGGCCAGGCAAGGTCTGGTTGGATCGGGTCGGTTCTGGTTGCATTGGATCGGTTCGGGTTAGAACGGATCGGTTCTGGTTGAGTTGGGTCAGTTCTGGTTGCGTTGGGTCGGTTCTGGTTGCGTTCGATCGGTTCTGGTTGCTTTTGGTCGGTTCTGGTTGCGTTGGATCGGTTCTGGTTGCGTTCGATCGGTTCTGGTTGCTTTTGGTCGGTTCTGGTTGCGTTGGATCGGTTCTGGTTGCGTTCGATCGGTTCTGGTTGCTTTTGGTCGGTTCTGGTTGCGTTGGGTCGGTTCTGGTTGCGTTCGATCGGTTCTGGTTGCTTTGGGTCGGATCTGGTCGGTTCTAGTTGAGTCGGGTTGGGTCAGAATGTTGGAAAATTTGATGGTTCGGGTCAATAACGCTGTGTAATTTATTTATTTATTAAAGAAATTAATGTAGGTCCTCTCCAGGAGGAGAGTCATGATGTGAAATGTCATTGTGTACAGTGCATTATCTCAGTTGGCGAACATTGCTCGGATGACCACAATGATATATATAATATTCTTTATTGAAACAATCCGGTTGACAAACCGCAACCGTTACTGTAACAGTTTATGCACTTGAAACAATTAACAAGAACACAAATGACAGAAGACATAAAACTTAACTACTAACAGAACAGACAACATTAATACACGGCGCTAGTAGCAGCCTGCAAAGCATGTCCACCTACGGAATTCTATATCGGTACCTCTCGTTCTCTACTTTGCTCGGCCCCCCCCCCTCTATGACCACAACAGTCAGACAGATCTGCGAACACTCGCAGGGTCCAACCAACAGATTCTCAGCTGGAGTTGACGCATAGCAGTTAACTTATAACAATCTGCAGAGAGTACGCAATGGTCTGCAAGGATTTGCTTATGAAGAAAGGTTGAAAAGGTGTGTACTAACAACCTGGACAGAAGAAGGAGCAGAGGAGACCTAACCGAAGCCTAGAAGATTATCGTTGGGAAGGAAGCACTGCCGTGTGGGAGGCTCTTTGCATTAGCACCAAACAAGGCAACTCGGGGTCACAGGTATGAATTATTTATGAAGCCGAAAGGAACATTAGGGCAGAAATTCTTCAGTGCAAGAGTTATAGACTTGTGGAGTGGCTTGGATGATAGTACTGTCTCAGTGGACACTGTCACAGTTTTTAAGAGGAAGCTAGGAAAATTGGGCTATTAAGCGTTGCAGGTTAATTTGCAGTGGTTTTAACACAGACTACACGTCCTCTGGTCGGGGTTGAAATCCGCACCAGGGCAGAAATTCATATCAAGATTTTAGATCTTGTGGCATGGTGACCGACTGGTTAGAGCGGTTGACCTGTAACGCCGACAGTACGGGTTCGAACCTCGTCCGGGGTGGTTTAACTGTGTAGGGACCTTGAGCAAGTCCTTCGCGCACAATTGCTCTGCAATATAATTGCTTCTGCGCCGCCGAGGCGTGTGCACTTCTGAGCTTGGGGACACCTTAGGCAGAAGGGCGATATCAAAGGCATGCAGTTGTATTGTATTGTATATAGATCCACTTGCGTTCTCTATCCAAATTATCCAAATTGATGGAAGAATGGAGGGGAAGAAGACAAGAGGAAGACCGAGAATGATGTTGTTGGACTGGATGATGGAGGAGGATTACAGCAAACTGAAGGAAAAAGCCAGAAAACGTGAGAATGGCGAAATTGGACGTACGAACCTGCCTAGCAAGGCAGAGAACCAAAAGAAGAAGATCCAACTTAGCTTTTAAAAAAGTGTAAACTGTCAGTACGAAGATCAAAGGGAGAGAACTGGCCACATGCCCATGTAGACCGAGGCTACTAGGAAAAACGAAGTCGCTACTATACTTCATACCCATGACTGCCTCTCAGGCTATAGCTCAAATCTACAAAATTCTTGCTTTTATTTAGCTTCGAAAACCTTAGTAAGATTGAATGTGCAGTTTCACATACATCAATTTTTTTTTTTGGTTTAGCAAGAACCTCTTGCAAATGAATGGTTCGGATTGGGTCGGGTAAGAATTTATGCGGCAGCGCTGGGTCAGGTCGTGCTGGGTCCAATATCTGATGGGTCACGTCGGGTCGAGTCCGTAAACATTGACCCACGGACAACTCTGGTCCGTTTATCATTCCGTTCTCCTGTCCTTCCTTCCTTCCTTCCGTCGGACGTCTTCCTTCCGTCCTTCCTTCCTTTCCTTCCTTCCGTCCTTCCGTCCTTCCTTCCTTCCGTCGGACTACTCGACTGGTCGTCATACTGTCCGTCTAACCGTCATACCTTCTTTGCTTCTTTTTATTCATCCGTTCATCCTTCTTCTTTACAATCTTCGCTTTCTTCTTCCTTCTTGTATACGTTTACTTTGCATTTTTTGCATTCTACTGAAACTTCTTCTTTGCATTCTACTAACGCTTCCTCTTCTTCTTCCTTTTCTTCTTCATCTTCATCATCATCACCTTCTTCTTCTTCTTCTTCGTTTTGTTCTTCCTTTTCTTCTTCTTCTAATTTGTTCTTCTTCTAATTTTCTTCATCTTTGTCTCCTTCTTCTTCATCTTTTTCGTCTTCCTTTATTCTTTTTCTTATTTTCCTCTTCTCCTTTTTTTTCACTTACTCCTTTTCTTTCTTTCTTTCTTCTTCCTTCATCTTCTTCTCTTTCTTTCTTCTTCTTCCACTGCATCTTCTTCGCTCAATCGCCGCCTAATTGTCCATCGATCCCGACAACCAATTTACCCAACCGTCCACCCATCTATCCGTCCGCCCATCCATCCATCACTCCATTCGTCAGCGGTATTTTAGTCCATTCCGTTTATCGCCGAGGCACATCCATTAAAATCCACCGAACCCAACCCATCGAACCAACGTCCTCTCTCCTGCTGACCCACATCGCATCCGAATCAGTTTGCCAGACGACCGCCCAACCGTAACCGGCTCCAAAAGCGGAGGCTCATCCGTAAGCGTCCCAAATCACATTCGGACAGCCTGTCTATTCTGATAAGCAGTCAAACGCCCCTCAAATACGCTGCTTCTGTCTCGTCCTTAAGTCGTGTCTGAATTGTTAAGAAGATTCGCCTAATGGCCGTCCGTCCGTCCTGTATGAAGTGGATCCTTTGGATACGAAATGCTTTTGGATCCTTTGGATACGAAATGCTTTTGGATTATTTGGATACGAAGTGCTTTTGGATCCATTGTATATGAAGTGCTTTTGGATCCATTGTATATGAAGTGCTTTTGGATCCATTGTATATGAAGTGCTTTTGGATCCATTGTATATGAAGTGCCTTTGGATCCTCAATATATGAAACTGCCTTGATTTTGTAACCTTTGTTGCGTTTGTGTCGACGAGTTTGTGCAATAATGTAATTAGCAACTTCTATTGCGCCGGTGTATAATGCACTTTGGATCCCGATGGCAATAAATGAATAATAGAAGCTGGATCCTTTGTATATGAAGTGCCTTTGGATCCTTTGGATATGAAGTGCCTTTGGATCCATTGTATATGAAATGCCTTTGGATCCTTTGGATATGAAATGCCTTGGATACGAATATGAATTTGGATAATAATAATAATAATAATAATTTTAATAATATTAATAATAATAATAATAATAATATGATAATGCCTTTGGAATAATAATAATAATAATAATTTTCTTTGGATTTTTAGCGCCCGACAAACGCACCGCGCTGCAATTTATATGTTATGCAATTGAAACAATCTTAACTAGTTAACTACTAACAGAACAGACAGCTTGTAATACAACGGCGCTAATAGCAGCCTACAAAGCAAATCCGTATATAAGTGGGGCTGGAACTCTTTACCTCTCGCAATCTTCGCCAGATGTTATCCGCGCCACCGATACCCCCCGTGCCTTTGGATGCTTTGGATATGAAATGCCTTTGGATCCTTTGGATATAAAATGCCTTCGGATCGTTTGGATATGAAATGCCTTTGGATCGTTTGGATATGAAATGCCTTTGGATAATGTGGACATGAAATGCCTTTGGAACGCAGGAGAACAGGCACAGAGGCATGCAGCAGTTAGACAGAAAGACAGACAGACAAACCAACAACGCAGACATCCTTGTGTGTCTGCCTATTTGTCTAATAGGCAGACACACACAAATGCAGATGTGCAAGCATATAGGAGGAACAGAATCAGAAGTCTCGATTTATTGAACGCTGTATCGAACCAGCGCTCAACTGACGGAAGAATTAATCGAATTGGACGATGATGGTCTGATTTCCGCCTCACCCGTTCACCATTA
Organism: Aporrectodea caliginosa; assembly: GCA_020284085.1. NCBI lineage: Eukaryota > Metazoa > Annelida > Clitellata > Crassiclitellata > Lumbricidae > Aporrectodea > Aporrectodea caliginosa. The sequence goes on along the minus strand of JACEVL010000851.1, from coordinate 54,029 downwards.
ATTGAACGTCGAATCCACTGCCATACCAACTGACGTAGGCCGACCAACCCACAGACCAACTGACATCTGACATACCATACCGTCACGGACCAACTGACATACCATCGGATATACCATACCATCTGACATATCAACGCACAGACCAACTGACATACCATCGGATATACCAACTCACAGACCAACAGACATACCAGCTGACATACCATTTGACATACCAACTCACAGACTGAACAACTAGGGACGTTATTGAATCATTATCTTGTTAATTTTTTTATTCATTCTACATGTGTAAAACTTTGGTTAAATGATCTAACATGTTTTCTTCTTCTTTTTATTTATTTCTTACTACTATTTTTGATTTTCTGCTGTCCTAGATTCCTAGTGATGAATAAAGATTACATTATTTCAGCAAATGCTTCTTTTCGCTGTCTTAAGACCATTCTTTTCGCTCGCAGTCTTTCGCACTGATTGGTGTTCACTGTGAGAGGCGCTTTATAAATTTATAAATACAATACAATACAATGCAATACAGTTGATCTAACCATCAAATTCGTGGGAGGAAATTTGCATTCCCCAAATGACTCCCTGAGACTAACCTCCGGAAAATGTATATATATATATATATGTGTGTGTATATAATATATATATATATCTATATGTGTGTATTATACACACACTCACATATATATGTGTGAGTGTGTATGGATGTATGTATATATGACAAACCGTCTCAAAGACACACCAAATGAAACACATTGGAACTCAACTACATCGTCCGGAGAAATATCGATTGATTTAGGGGTCAATTATCTCTGGACAGTGACCCTGACTAACCTCCGTTCATTCAATCATCGAGTGAAGGCATCCGATTAACTCGTGATTGGTCGACTGGTTGACCAAGTGATTGATTGATTGATTGATCGATCGCTCGAATCGATTATTGGCATGATTAGGTCGCTTTCTCGCTAATTGAGTTTTTAAGTTCCATGGAATTATTGAGACTTAGTTATTGATTCAATTATTGATCGACCGATTGGCTGACTGACTAACTGATTTACACACTTACACACTTACATACTCACACACTAACCACTCACTCACTCACTCACTCACTCACTCACTCACTCACTCACTCACTCACTCACTCACTCACTCAATAACTCACTCACTCACTCAATAACTCACTGTATGTACAGTATGTCTGTCTGTCTGACTGACTGAAGGCCTGACTGAAGGCCTGACTGACTGACTGACTGACTGACTGAGGCCTGACTGAAGGCCTGACTGAAGGCCTGACTGACTGACTGACTGACTGACTGACTGACTGACTGACTGACTGACTGACTGACTGACTGACTGACGGCCTTGGTCTGCCTGACTGACTGACTGACTGACTGACTGAAGGCCTGACTGAAGGCCTGACTGACTGACTGACTGACTGACTGACTGACTGACTGACGGCCTTGGTCTGCCTGACTGACTGACTGGCTGACTCAAAGAAGAAGAAGCTAGTCTAAGAGGAAGCCATGGGTATGAAGTGTTAGCGACTCCATTGTTTAGCCTCGGAATATGAAGTGGCCAGCAGTCATTTCCCTCGCCTTCTCATCTTCCCACTAACAGTCTACCGTCAGTGTGCTCATTATAGCTGAACTGGCTAGGGATTGTAGCTAGCGCAGATATCTAAAACCAAATTTCTGCGGTGGCTGCGATTTGAACCCTAGCCTCTCGATTGACGTTCCAGTAGGCAAACCACTAGGCCATCATCGCAATGACTGACTGAATAAATAAACGAACGAATGAATGAATAATCGATGACTGATTTCAACACGTTTCAATTGAATTGTTTCCTTTATCGATTGTTCTTTTCAGAGGATGGCTTGCCACCTGAACACTGCTACGGTATTGCCTTCGATCAGAGCTCGGAGAGACGCGACGAAGCCGATACAACCAACTCAATATTCCGTTAGTCTTCTCTTTCTAATCGTAATCATAATCGTAAACTCAAGATTTCTAAATTGTAATTGTAATTGTAATTGAAATTGTAATTGTAAAGCGCTACTCTCAGTGGCGGCGCCAGAGGGATAGGGGGGCTTAGACCCCCTAACTGCGGCTCAGCCCCCTTCAAAAAGGGGGAAATCACTGCAAATCACAGGGAGGATGGGACAAAAGGGAAGGGCTCGGAGCTTTAGACCCCCAAAACCTGAAATCCTGGCGCCTTCACTGGCTACTCTGAAGCTAAGGAACGGGCCCCAGCTTATTCACGAGCGCGGCGTCAGTCTGAATATTCCTTGTGCTTTAGAACTGTCCTATTCCGCGCGAAACATCTGCGCCGTAGTTAAGCGAAATGTCTCTTGTGTGGAATAAATCCCATTTTCTCCTGCTAGCTGTAACCTTTTTTGTCTCATTTTCCCGCGACACATATTCAGATTTGCTGACGACTTCGCGGGCGAGCAATAAATGCACCACGGAAATAAATAATGAATATATTCGCAGATTGGCATCTGCGTTTTTGTCGCCCTTTCTAGCTGCACCATATGTGCCATGAATCCGGCGTCCTTGGCTATAGGCCTAACAACCCTACCGGTGGCAGTGCCAGTCCCAAACCTGGGGAAAGGAGGGGGCGACGCTAATCATCTTTGCTGTGACACAGTGTCGTTAAACCTTTGTCTATTATTATGCTAATAGATATCCCGGTCTGCTGGTTAGTAGAAATTCTTGGCTTCTTTGTCTTTGTGAACCTTCTTCATAACACACCTCCTTCTCCACAAGTTCTATCCTGATTCCTCCTCTTCCCCTTACCTCTATCGCAGCTCTAATTCCAAACACTTCGAGCAGCGTAGCTGACTCGTCTAACCCTTGGCTCTCTAATAGGAACCAATTTCGACTTTACCTGCCTATTATTTTTGTTTTGACTGAGCCCCTGTTATTAAAGGATTCCAGCAATCCGTTATCTTTCTCTTGGCCCTACTGTAATGTCGATATTGCGACTGCGCGACTCCGTTGATTCCTCTACATGCCTCTGTCTTTGGGAATGTGCATCTGCCTAAATCGATGACCCTGTCTCTGTATCTTTCATTGACTTTCTCTTTGTCAGCTTGCCTGATTGTTAAATGATTTCGAGTCCTCTGGTTTCTCGATATCATAATCTTATACCGAGAAACAAATAAAGTAACTTCTATTATGAAGTAGCAACTGAATTGTTAGCAAAATTAAAGAAATTGTTTCCACAAAAGGTTGTAAGATCGCTCTAAGAATAATATATAACAATGCTGATACAATCAATAATAGAGTGCTTTGATTAAAATTATATTTATTTGTAGGCCTATTCATTTCATTCATTCATTCATTCATTCATTTAAGATATTTATATAGCGCCCCTTCAAGATTTCTACTCAGAGGCGCTCCCGACTACAGCGCGGACACTGAATCGGAGTTTCACGCCGAAGCGCATGAGCAATTGCGAGTGAAGGACTTGCCCAGGGTCCCTACGCGGCGGCTTTGAGGTGGATTCGAACCCGCAACCTTCCGGCTGCAAGGCACCAAATATACCCCTTTGAGGTGGATTCGAACCCGCAACCCTCCGGCTGCAAGGCACCGAACATACCTCTACACCACCGCGCCCTATATTTATTTATGTATTTGTATTATTTATTTATTTATTTATTTAATCCGTAATTGTTTTTTTTCGCAGGTGCCATCCGCAAGAGTGTCCCTCTATTCGTTTGTAGCCTACTACTCCTCCTCACAGCCTTGTTCCTAAGTATCCTGGGAACCACAAAGAACGACTTCAGAACCATCATAAGTGCTGTTATTTACATATTTTCAGGTAATCTCGTCACCAAAACAACAAATAATTTCAGATAATCTCGTTAGTCAAGTAATCTATATGCATTGGCCCTACACTGTGCAATGAGCTCCCTCCCTCAATTCTATTTAGAGGAATAATTATTCGTGAAAGTAACTGTAGCCTATATCAGTTTCATTCAGGTTTAATAAACGAATATATATATATATATATATATATATATATATATATAATACGCCAACCGCAAAAATTTGCCAGACCGGCCTAATCTTCTAATCCAACCAACAAATTTCAGGTAATCTGGTCAACAACCCAAAAACTGTTCGGATAATTTAGTCACCGAGCCATGGCAGCCATTTTAGCCAGGAATTGTTAATCATATCTTCGGGACTTAATACCGCCATCGAATATTTATTCATGACTTCGGGGATTTGCTGCTGCTTTATCGGAGCCTGCTTTTTAGCATCAATCAATCAGTAAGTAAGTAAATACGTGTTTAATAACGGCAACAGGAGCATCAATCTTTCTTAGCAGAGTAGCCTCGGTTTTGAAACGATAAGCCCTGTTTGGTTAGAAGTGCGTGATCAGAGGACGATGATAATATAGCTGCAGCACTACAAACTATATACTCGCCTCTTTCATGCGTGCACGTTTGTATGTAAGTAGATATAAGTGTATGCTTGTGTGCACGTATGTTTGTGTTCCTGCATATAATTATGAATGCATGTGTTAATTTATATAATTATGTATGCATATATCTATGCATTTATATATGTATGTATGTATGTTTGTATGAATGTATGCGTGTATTTATGCATGCATGTATTCAAGTTTACATTTATGCATGTACCTATGTATGTATGTATGTTTGTATGTATAATTGTATATGTTAGTGGAATCAATTATAGGCATCCTGTGGTTAAAGTTGGACAGAAAATGAAGACGAAATCATATCTGTTACATAGCGAGAGAAAGATAGAGAAACAGGCAGGCAGACAGCCAGACACTGGCAATGACATACATTCAGTCATGCTTGGAGCCAATGGAAATATCAGGCCTATTGCAGGTCAGTCCGGTGGGATAGAGAAGCAGCTTATGGAGATAGAGTACGCCGAAGCACAATAAATTTCAGAAATAACCAAATGGATAAAAGGATCAGCCGATAAGTCTCCAGTTGATTGCTTCATAGCAGTCCAACCTGCGAATTATTTTTTCCTCGTATGCTACTAGGAAGGCATCTGAATCTGACGAATCCCCGCCAGGTTCAGTCATCAACTCCCTTTGTTATAATAATATCAGTCCTGCCATGGTTGCAATTGATCAAGCAGAATAAAGCGCAGTCGTAGCCCAGAGGCTCCTCAGATGAACAGCCAGTCTGTAAGTCATCAACCAGTAATTACTTCTGTAGCTGAATTGTCCATAATTCTCGGGACCTGATGAGTTTCAAGGCAGGCGCGTCAACAGCGACCAGATAATCATGTCGCCTCTTTTTAGGACTGGAGTAAATGCATTGTATTGTATTGAATCTAAATATTTATATAGCGCCGCTCTCGGAATAACTATTCACAAAGCTCTCTCAGCACGAAAATTCCGGGGGGAAAGAAACGTCTTTAAAAAACGAGAGACGAAAGAGGAAAAAATAGTGATTAGTTTAGCCCCTAATGAGGGAGGAAGGTCATTCCAAGTAGAGGGAGGAAGGTCATTCCAAATAGAGGGACCAACCACAGCAAATGCCCGGCGTTCAGCCAAGGCGGTCCTAGTCCTAGTAAATGTAAATGTACACGGTTTGTTTATCTTTAGCGACCTATGGCCTCAGCCCTGCCCACTTTTCAATTAATTGATCGGATGAGATCCTTTACCATCGTTGTCCGTTTGACTGGGTGCCACGCCATTTAAGATTCCAGTGCACGGACCGTAGACCATCTGCCCGTCCTTAAACATTGATCTAGATCTCTCACTTGTTAAATTCACTGAGGCTTGTCAAATTCACCGATACGTGTCTTAAATTTACTGGGCATGTCGTGCATTCACTTGGGTATGTCTTGCATTCACTGAGGTGTTCTTAAATTCACCGAGGCGAGTCTTAAATCACCGAGGCGTGTCTTAAATTCACCGAGGCGTGTCTTAAATTCACCTTAACGTGTCTTAAATTCACCTAGGCATGTGTCTTAAATTCACCGAGGCGTGTCTTAAATTCACCGAGGCGTGTCTTAAATTTACCTAGGCATGTATGTTAAATTCACCGAGGCGTGTCTTAAATTCACCGAGGCGTGTCTTAAATTCACCGACGCGTGTCTTAAATTCACTGATGCATGTCTTAAATTCGCCGACGCGTGTCTTAAATGCTCCTTGGCGTGTCTTAAATTCACCGAGGCGTGTGTCTTGTCGTTGCAGCGCTGAGCCTGGCGATGGGCGTCATCATGTACATCTCTGCCGTCAACGACGAAGTCGCCCACCGCAAGAAGTCGGAGACGCACATCAAGACCTTCTACTATCGCTACGGTTGGGCCTTCTTCTTCGGCGGCGCCACGTTCATCTGCGCCATGGTCGCCGCCGTCAGCAACATCTCCCTCTACCTTCTCCGGTACTCCAACCTCGAGGACAAGGTACTGGTCACGTCGCACGCCATGGACCCGAAGGGCTACCTGCCCGTCAGGGTCGGGAATAAACTGCCTCGCGGCCTGTCCGAAACGGAACTGGCCATCTGACTCTAACGTGTTGCGACTATCGCAGATGTAACGTCACGGTCGTACAAAAGACTTACTGGTCGCTAGGGGGCGAAATGATTCAGAGTCTGGAAAAGCATCCGGATGAGTCCGTCTGGATATATAGGGCGGACGTCCACACCCAGGCATCCAGGCTATCGCTGTTTACTAGAGCGTGATGATATTAAATCATGTCTTGTACCGAACCCCTGACGTTGAGATCATAAACCGGACGCTTACCACTGTGGCCCTCAAAGCGTGTCTATATGTAAGCGCTGCTGTTGCGTCAGAAGGTTTCGGGTTCGATGCTCTGTCTATACGAGAGAACGTTCGAACAGCCTACGTTCTGCTGGTGCCTTTAATCCGTGCAAGTGGAAAAACACAGAGACGAGCGGAAGGACGCGTTTCCGGTTGCAGACCGGAAGTCGAAAGCGCCCGCCGGAAGTGGAAGAGGTCGTGCACCGGATGTTGATCTATGGATGTTGATCTACGTGTATGCGTGCGTTCGTCGCTTATTATCGTCGTCCGTTCCGAGGAACTGTTTTTGTCTCTCGTCAAAACGGAACTGAACAACATTCGTTCTGCCTTGTTTTAAGCGGTTTTGCACCAAGTGATAAAATTGTATTCGAAGGTTTTTCTTACTTTGATTTATTGCGGCTTCGTTTTGGCGCGCCATCGGTAGATGCCTTGCGCATTAGACACCGGCGCAATAGAAGCTATAAATTACAATTACAATTGTATTGCAATGTATTGTATTGTATCTATATATTTATATAGGACCTCTCGCAGTGCACACTAATCAGTGGCGCTCAAATTATTGCCAATTAAAGATATATCCAGGTAAACGTGTGTGATTGAAACCAGGGGCGTAGCCAGAAAAAATTTCGGGGGGTTTAAGATTTCGGGGGTTTTACGTTAGAAATAGTTGCAAAAGTCCCGTTTTGGGGGATTTTGCATGTAAAAGCATGTAAAAAAATTTTTTCACCTATTTCGGGGGGTTTGAACCCGTAAAACCACCCCCTAAATACGCCCATGATTGAAACGCGCTTGTGCTTTCTTGATGCATGCTGAGTCATAATGTCTCACAGTTAGATTATTGAGCTTACTCTCATCCCTAGAAAAGCCACTTTGTAATGGTAATTGTAATTTGACGATTTGTATAGCTACTTCCAGGGTGCTTTACACTGGATGGAGAAGATAGGTTACTAGTCCAGCTGGATTTGTGGTGGATAGAAGATTTCGATCGCTGGTGCAATAAAGTGGGAATGTTTTGTTTGAGGATGGTTCCAATATTTCGTGCACTGACCGAGTATGCTCGATATGTCTTAGTACTCTTGAGACGTATTTAAACACCTTGTGTGGATTCAGAATTGCAACTAAATTACATGATGACTTTCGAATAGTTGCTCCGCAAATTCCCTTTTTGTTTTTGTTCTTCTTGTTATTGTTCTTGTACCTTTTTTCTGTTTATTCTTCTTGCTCTGTTACTTGTTCTTTTTCTTGTATGTTGATGTATTGATGTTGTTGTTGCTCTTCTGCTTGTCTTTTCCCTACCTCTTCTTGTTATTTTATGTGCTTGTTCTCCCTGTTATTATTCTTCTTCATCTGGCGTATACGGTTAGTGTCCAATCATTCCAATGGCCAGTGGCATTATTAAGAGCGAAATGAAGAGTCAATATCCTCCAATGAAACCAGTTTGCGGACAGACAGACATCAACAATGTGCGTCATAGTCTGCACTGCGCCACAGCTGCACAAAGGATCTGTTTGGCTTGTTCACATTTGACGACGTATTCTGCACAACAGCCCTGGTCCGTCAGAAGACGGCTTTAAGCATACAATATTCGTTGAGGCAAGTTGAATCCTTGCTTTATTTCTTTTTTCCATCTTTCCTTCCTTCCTTCCTTCCCTTCTTCCTTCCTTCCAGACGGTTCAGCGAGGGGAAATGGTTAGACAGATTCGCTGCTACCTTCCCTCTGCTACCCACACTTCTCTCAGCTACCCACTCTTCCCTCTGCTACCCACACTTCCCTCATCTACCCACTCTTCCCTCTGCTACCCACACTTCCCTCAGCTACCCACTCTTCCCTCTGGTATCTACCCTTCTCTCTACAACCCACCTTTCCCTCTGCTACCCACCTTTCCCTAGGCTACCCACCCTTCCCTCTACTACCCACCCTTCTCTCAGCTACCCACCATTTCCCTCTAGTACCCACCCTTCTCTCTACTATCAACCCTTCCCTCAACTATCAACCATTCCCTCTGCTACTCACCCTTCGCTCTGCTACCCACCCATCACTCTACTACCCACCTTTCCCTCTGCTACCCACCCTTATGTTACCCACCACCCTTCCCTTTACTACCCAGCCTTCGCTCTCCTACCTATCCTCCCCTCCATGTCGAAACAGCCATCAAGTCCCCAGACATGAGTAATGGCAATGATCTCGCAACGACCTAGAGCGTCCAACTGAAACATCCGAAGGACGCAGAAGAGAAGATATTCTTGCGGAATCCGGGGAAGACATTCCTGACTGCGAATAGATCTCTTCTCAAAACGAGAATAACTCTTTTTCGTTGCGTAACAGATTCACAGCCGCGAAGATGCGTTGAAAGAAAATCAATTCCTGGCAGTGAGCAATAAGGCTCTTATAAGACCGCTGACAGATTAATGCAGGAGATATCGGAACGTAAGAGGATTTATAACGACGGAGAAGACAGTAAAAAAAATGCTAGCCATCACGACCGTAATGATGATTCAGGAACCGTTCAGGCACGGAAGATAGAGTTTCCGAACCAAATAATTAAAGTAAAAGCAGGCAGCCTATCATTCAATTACATTTAATAAGGAATTGACAGTAAATTTCCACGAAGTCGCAATGACTAAGGTTGTGTGATACACGCACGTCTGATAGGGCTAATATATCTCAACTTGGCGAATGAATTCCATGTGGCTGTGAGTGAATGAAGAAATTAACAAGACGAGGAATGAGTAAATGAACGAAAGAATGAATAAATTGAGCTGTGAATGAACGAGTGAATTATTGAATGAATTAAATGAATCGTTGAATGAACGAATGACTGATTGAATGAATGAGAAATAGTGAGTCAGCGTATTGACGTCGTTTGGTTCTCTGCCTAAATTCCTAGGCAGGTTCGTACGTCCAATGTCGCCATTCGTCACGTTGTCTGGCTTTCTCCTTAAACTTGCTGCAATCCTTGTAATCCTCCGCATTGATGTATCAACTATGAAAAGAATGAACGATTGAACAGATGAAAGAATGACAGGATGAAGAATTGAACGAATGAATAAGGTTATGACCTCAATTGTCAATGACTCATTCTGCAGCAATGCTACAGAACTGGACCGAGTTTCAGACACGTACCAATGAAGCATCGTGTTTACCGTCTTGTCACTGCGTTGAGTCATAAAATATTGAAGCAAGAAGCGTCCATATGTATGTACGTATGTATGAATGGATGCATGCAAATATGTCTTCATACATGTGCTCATATAAGCAAGTATAGTTTTGCGGATTTCCCCACCCAAACATTTCTCTCCAGGGAAATTTCGTCCCCACACTTATTTACTAACAGAAAAGATGTTATTAAATACACAGCGTCTGATATACATTTGACTATCGTAAACAGAATTATGGTGTGCTTCATTCCAGAAATATTGTATAGGACTATAGGATCAAGAGGGCATATAAATAATCAGATACATATATACATGCATACACAAATGCATGCATACATACATGCATACAGACATACTTACGTGCATAAATACATACGCGCATGCATACAATGTCAACAATCGCCAAAATATGGGATGTTTATGATGTATTGCTTACAACAGTGAGTTCTAGGAATTTGCAGTTTGAAGCCGAAATTCTACAATAAAGATTTTATTAAATACATTAAACATGCTGTGCCTCATTTCTATATTTTTATTTCGCGGGGAGGGAATTTTCCGAGTGGCGAAATGCTGGGAGCGAATTTTCCGGAGGGTGGCGGGGGGAATTGGCAAAAATTTGAGTCAACAAAAATCTTGGTCCGTATTTTGTTAATTGACATCCTTCTTGAATAACTCTCAACAAGACAAGATATTTGCTGAAGCAATTCAAACAGACTGTGATTGCGAAGACTTGTAGCCTAAAACTTCAGTCCAGATAAGCGTGGATTGATGGATCCGGTTTCATTATCTTTCGTAGCAGGAAATTTGGATGACATTAAGGGTAATCAATGATCCACTCCTTGTCCGGCAAAGCTGTAGTTTCCATCCGGTGGCAATCTTGCCTCCAAAGGTCAATAGGTCTAAAGCGCCACTCAAAAGTCAAGTGCAGGGCACCAGCTTATTGACGAGGGCTGCATCGGATCAGAGGTGCTTTCCAAAGGGTAGTCAAAAAGAGGTCCAAGTTCGGTTTCCAGGCGGTATAGTTCAAGAGAGTAGGCAGAGCACCTGCCAGGGCGGGTGTCGTTTATGTCGAGAAGAATTGGGAAGCAGAGGATCAGATGAGTCACAGTAGGAGTTCAGGAAAAGGTGAGACTTTAGTTTGAGTGGAAAGCCTTGGGGTGATCAGATAGAGGAGCCTGAGGTGGATAATGGAGGGCGGGTTGCACAATGATCATAAGGAACCGAGGGAACCATGGGGAATCTGCGGGCTTCTGGAGGGATATCGTTCCAGAGTCGTAAAGTGTTGGATATAACTTCAGAAAGACTCAGCAATATGCCTATCCAGAGTTCTAAACGGCCTCGTCATCAGCAGACAGTTTCGTCTATAATCGTTCTTTCTACACTGGTGTCTGATATGTCCATACACGACTCTGACGGTGTACGTAAATGGAGACCTGAATTGAAACAAAGTCAAGTACAATGCACCGATAACACCCCCCAGATTAGAGAACTGCGTTATCTCAAGTTGAAAACCCTTGAAGGCAGAAACCTATCTAGCATGAGGCTACGACACGTTGTATATCTCTCTGAAGTCTTCATCCATTCTGAGTTTAAAACCTATATGAACTCACGAACATCGCGATCTGTAATATTGTTTGCCTTTGACAATTGGGATATCATCATCCGACACAAAATGAAACGGCTGTGGATTTTCATCTGTTTCTGCTCGGCAATGTTCCAAGTCGATTGTCAGATTGGGTGCAGTTTCTCATCAGATGCTTGGTGTGACTACACAAATGTTTTTGACGGAAAAGACGGTCCCCAGTGGTCAACATCAAAGTCACCAGTTCAACAAAACGTCCAAGGATACCTTGAAAACAGAAGGTCGATGAGGTTGCATGGAAACTACCCCATGGAATGGCCGCCAAAGGGTGATAATTACCTCTACACGGGCCCCATTCGAAGCAACAACTTGGCAGAGAAATTCGCTGAGCTGAGGAGTCCCGTACTTGTTATAAACGACACAGAAAAGTGTCTTTATTTCAGCTATCACAATCGGATTCCTATAAAGCTCACCCCAACACTAATTGTTCGAAAACGAAATGAAAATAATTCTTCGTTTGAAGAGGAAGTGGAAGAATCTGAGGATGAACTCCTTGCGGAATTCTATTCACTGGATACTTCGAAATGGTTCGAGGCGCAGGTTCCACTTCCCGTTGGAGAATACCATCTGATCTTTTCCGGTAAAAACTACAACAACGAAACTATAGAGGGCGGTGTTGTTGCCATGACTAACATCGCTATCGTAGACGGAAGTTGTGCGAGAACTATTCCCGAATGGCTACAGACGCCGGGAGATTGTGGATTTGAGGAGGATGTGGAGCTTTGCGGATACACATATACGAACGATTCCACAGTGGAGCTCTTGAAGATTTTCGCGGAGTCCTTATCAGGCGTCGAGCAATCACAGAGGAGTCACCACAGACCACCTGACGATCGGTTTTTGGCCATGACATCAAAATTCTACGAGATCGCTAACCACGGTAGCAAGGCTCGACTTCTGTCACCCGAAATCACAATTCAACGTGAAGGTAGGCTTGAGTTCATAGTTCAAGGTCACCTTTCTATCGACTGCAAAAAATGCCGTATTAACGTTGTAAAAATTAGAAAGATACCCGGGAAATTACATAACACCTAAGCAGTGTTCATTAGAGGCGCTCTGCAAATGGCCTGACACAAATAAATAGCAAATTTCATGGTTTCAAAATAATTCTGCAGCATGCCTACAAATTGAAAATTTAAACTTTTTAAGAGCATAAATTATGCCAATTCATAACAAATGATTTGCATAACGACAGGTTAACCAATCGCTTGGCTAGAGCACTCTCCCTGTATCGAAAAGATTATGGTTACTGTGTAAGAACCTTCACCAACTCCACTGACCCCTGAAAGGGCCCTGATCATCACCATTGATTGGTCATTAGATATAGGCGTTGACTAAATGCTTAATAATAGTTATAATAATGGTAATTATGATAAGTATTTCTTTACAAAGGTTGCATGTACCTGTGGTACCACAACAGCGTGCAACCGAAAACAGGCGTGAAGAACGCATTCAATATCATTCAACTTGAACTTACTGTGGAGAAACTTCTCTTCCGATTGCCAATCCCAAAGACGAATCGAGACAGATGGCATCAACTGCACGGAACTCTTCCAAGAGGAAAGTATCGTCTGATTCTCGAAGTTCTCTATACGAGCGACTTTGCCGATAACGATTATGTCGCATTCGACAACATCGAGATTTTCAATAAGTCATGTTCCGACGTAAGGTCAAGCGTAGGTGCATGCAGAAGCGGAAAGAATTACGAAAACGGAAATAGATTATGTGGAAATGGAGGATCCTGCCTGGAGACAGGAAAGAAATCATTTCGCTGTGTATGCGAAGATGGTTACTACGGAAACAGATGTGAAAATGAATATTTATGCACACCAAACGTCAACCCGTGTAGAAATGGAGGAACATGTTTTCCTGATGGAAGACTAAACTTTCGGTGTTTCTGTCAACCAGGATACGATGGGAAACGTTGCCAAAAAGTCAGAAGGTGTGGGTCTCCGATAAATGCCGTGGAAAATGCACGTGTCCTTTCTTTCACAAACAAAACTTACGGAAGCACTGCTAAGTTTGAGTGCATCGACGGTTGGATTCAACTGGGCAACTTGGTAGGGTCGTGCACGGCTCAGGGAAGCTGGGAAACTCGGGGTGTTTGTTTATGGTCAAGTTGCAACGAGCCACCAAATTTCGCTCTTATGACTCTTGTTAACGTAACGAACACCACATACAGAGGACAGGCCAGGTACAAATGTCAAGATGGTTTAATGATGCACGAAAATCAAGACTTCGTAAGATGTCACGTAGATGTAAATAATTATAACTACAATTATAATATGGGAAATTACCGAAATTTGGAGAGTCTTCAGGGAACCTGGGTTCGCATAGATGGATCTTCTGAACTGGCATGCCATCAAATTCCCAGTTGCGGTCAGCCACCGGCGATTGCAAATGCTAACGTAACTGTTACAAGTGTGTTGATGCATGGCGTGGCTACTTATCGCTGTATCTCGGGATACGAATTGAATATAAATCAATCCTCAGCAAAAATGTACTGTTCACAGAATAGGCAGTGGATCAAAAAGGCTGGCATTAATATTCAGTGTTTCGTGCTCCCCGATTGCGGTCCTCCACCTAAAATTCCATTTGCTGTCGTCAGTTATACGAACACTTCAATTAACAGCACGGCCTCATACAAGTGCCGGGCCCGCTATCGATTGATTGGCAGCGAGACAGCAGTCTGTTGGCGCATTGGCGAAGATCGTCTTCAGAAATGGATCGATTGGTTATTCGTCCCGAAATGTGAACATAGTTGTCCTGTGAAGGTTGGTCGTCATGGAAACATCACTGTAGCCAAATTTCAGGTATCTTTCTGCCACCTGTATGCCTTTGAGACGCTCACTGCACACCTCAACTGTGGTCCGGCTGTACCATACGCTTTGAAGCCGAAACAATTAAAGAAACGCAGGGAAAAGACCGTCGAGAGAATTATCTTTTACGGCAGTGACTTGTGCGTCGCGGAGAAAGTCCAGAAAATCAAATACTATGAAAACAGTGTCGTATACAACAACACGAAATGCAGATCCTTGTGCTTTCAATATCCGTTTGAAATCCGCGATATCGTTGTACACGATGAATTCAGATATACTCGAAATATACCGTCTCCTAATGCTGGAAAAGGAATTTATGATTTAAATGTGGGTCAGACTACCAGGCAACGGACAATAGTGCGGTATATCTCCCTGTCACCTTGACAATTGATTTTCAGTGTTACATCATGCGAGGTTGCTCCCAACTCCACTGCATTTTCTGGAATTGTCAGTTTCAACTTCCAGGCGGGTGAAGTTCAGATTCGTTTGAGTTGGTTTCCAGATGAGCTACTCGGAGATTGATACAAGAAAGTCCAGACTAAAATGTTTCAAATTAGTGACCCACTAGCCTTATTCTACTGCTGTTGAATTTCGATTTTGATTTCAGTTTGGCACGACAGTGAATTGATTTTTAAAAGTGTTCTTTAATTTCTGCCATTTTGTTTACATCATTCTATTATAGGCGTAGCTGTCAGGTTTAGATGTAAGCACTCATGTGGCTACTTGTACAATGCGTTTTAAGAACCTCACAAGGGCGATAAACTGGAAATCAGGCAGATCTAGTGATGCCTTCAGAACTTGAAGTTACAAACGAGGGGCGGAGCTTCAAAACTCGCTCAGTCTACCCAGACTTTAACTAAAAATAATGTATGCTTTGGTAATTCGAAGAAACTGCCTATCATTTCTTTAACGCAGCGAGTGAGTTCTGAGTTTGTTTGATAATGTGTTACAATGTATGTTCTAGATGTTCTCATAAGAAATCACAAGACAGTGATAAGACCTCTTTAAAAATAAAATGGACTAGATTTCGGAAACGTGATCCTCTAAAGGTTACATGTTATAGTTAACATGCAGGAATTAAGCGATCCAACTATTGTTATTTTCTTAAATTGTTTTGCTGATTTACCTTAATTGCAGATCAAGTTAAGCTCTTCATTACGTTGATTTTATGTTTGTCATCTTTTCGCTGATTAATTATCCTACACTTGTTCTCTTCATATAAAAACTGACTCAACGCGTAATTGGCCTCCGTGAGAATTGTGCTGCGGGATCTGGCATGGTGTGTGGAGCGATGGCATTCAGAATCTTAAAGCTTAGCCATAGAATGGCGGAGAGATGTGATTTGTAATCAAACCGATTAATAAGATTCCAATCATCGGAGCATATTGATGTAGTCGGCATTCATGGTATAAATAGGCGAATGAAAATAATACTGATCACTAATTCATAGTGCAAATTTCGTATAGAAATTTGTAGCCATAACTCCTCAAGCAATTTCTTCAGGGTCATTTAATTGAAAACTCAAGTAAGCTCTTCAAAGTTCAAACTCTCTATTATCTGGACTCCATTTATCATCCTGCTTATATTCAAGGTTAATGATTGTTGAACCTTGGTTTTTTCGCCCAGTGCTTATACGTTTAACATTTCCTCGCTCACTATCTCCCACTGTGGCACCTTTATTATTTTTCAATGCACCTCGTCCTTGAACTGATATATGGCTTAAAAAAACGGTAATTATGTGTAAGTGTAAAGGACTTTCACAATTTAAAAAATTTATGAGTTTAAAGATATCTTATCTTATCTCCGTCTTCCTGAACTCTCCTATCAATCGCGCCTCCTCCAGCCTTCCAGTCTTCCACACCAGAAAGGCGGAGCATTCCCACACGAAGCAAAATCTTATCCTGCGACCAGAAAGGCGGAGCATTCCCACACGAAGCACAATCTTATCCTGCGACTGTACGAGTTTCCTCTACCAAACTAGTAACCTGTTAACGAGCTTATCAACCCGGACATATCAAGCCGTGCATTATTCTATGATTGAAACCATAACTGTTCTCCGTCACAGACCCCACGATACGAAAACGCAAGTACACATAATTTTTCAGTTGTGTCTGTTGAGAGCAGATAATATTGTGGCTTGAAATTGTCATCGACATTAACTGTTTGGTTGGGTCAATTCCGACACACAATTCCCACACTCAATCAATCGACTACCGGTCAATTTTGACCAATCGCTACAAGTGGCCCAATGTATGGATGAATGCAAGCATGTATGCATGAATGTATGTATGTATGTATGTATATATCAGTGGTGTGGTGGGGGAACGGGGGAACGCCGTTCCCCCACTTTTTTCTCACACTATGCTAAATTCTTGCAAGATTGTACTTTTTGCTTACTTCAATATCCAGGCGTTCCCCCACTTCATTTTTTAGGACTACACTACTGGTATATATGTATGTATGTCTGCATGTATGACATTGTATGTATGTATGTATGTACGTATGTAATATATGTATGTATTCATGTGTGCATGAATGTAAGTATAAACGCATGTATGCATGCATACATGTATGTATGTACATAGGTTAGTATGTTGCACATAATTATGATTCGAAGCTTTAAAAGAGCATTTCAAGAGTCTCACGAAGGCGTAACATGACAATCTAGAAGTTTTAAGCTCCAATGTCTAAACAGATTCCTCTTCGGGAGAAGGGGAAATTCCCCTCGAGCTCTTTGTGACGTACTAGTCTGGTCTGAAACCCCTCCAAAAAAATAACAAACAGATTGAGAATAAGGTTGTTGTGGACCTCATGTTCGAGGATCCGTTTGGTATCGACTGTTTGTTGGTGTACGCTTCTGTTCGTTTCGTCTCCTGCTTGGATGACGCTTGTATTCGTATCGATTTCGTCGTTTGAATCCTCTGTTAGGATTGTTTCGTTTCTTTGGACGCTCGTGTGCTGTTCGTTTGGCTTTTGTAAAGGTATTATAATTTCGTTGTATATAGTTAATAAATCGTGTTTAATCTAAACTCGGGACTCTCAAGCAGTTTCTCCTTAGACTAACACGCCAGATATTTTTTTACCATCAAAGAGTTTTCGTCCACGTTTTGTCTAGCTTTTGTCTACGAACGTTCATGCGAAACACCTATCTGTTGTTTTTCTAACATTCTACAGGTGTTTAACAACTAGACAGTTTCGTCAATAAGCGTTCTAAATGTGCATCTTCAATAGTGTCTGCTGTCTCCTGTGATTACTTGCAATGGTGTACGCAGAGGGAGAACTAAATTCAAGCACAGTCGTTAGCCTTAATATTTTAACGAAGAGACGCGTTGGTTTCTTAGTCGCTTCTAGTACAATCTCGACTTAAAGTGTTAGATTTCTTACAGCCTGGCTTAGGTAGGCCTAACTGCGTTATCGCTTAAATGAAAAACGCCTTATAAGCGCTAACCGATCTAGCATATGCTACAGAGAGTTGCAGCGCTTGTGATATCTTCATCGATTCTGGGTTTGCCGTTTAAAAATAGCGACATTCAAAGGACTTCGCGATTTGAGCAAAATATTGTCTGCTTTTGTCTATTTTAATCATCACCATCCCACACAAAATGAACCGTCTGTGGATTTTCATCGGTTTCTGCTCTTCAATATTGCAAGTCGATTGTCAGATGGGATGCAGTTTCTCTTCAGATGATTGGTGTGACTACACAAATGTTTTTGACGGAGAAAACGGACCGCAGTGGTTACGATTAAAGCCTCCAGTTCAAAACAGAAGATCGATGAGGTTGCATGGAAACTACCCCATGGAATGGCCATCAAATGGTGATAATTACCTCTACACGGGCCCCATTCAAAACAACACCTTGGCCGAGAAATTCGCTGAGCTTAAGAGTGCCGTTATCGTTATAAACGACACAGGAAAGTGTCTTCACTTTAGCTATCACAATCGGATTCCTATCAAACTCACCCCAACATTAATTGTTCGAAAACGAAATGAAAATAATTCTACGTTTCAAGAAGAAGTGGGAGATTCTGAGGATGAACTACTTGCGGAATTCTATTCACTGGAAACTTCGAAATGGTTGGAGGCGCAGGTTCCACTTCCCGTAGGAGAATACCATCTGATTTTCTCCGGTAAAAACTACAACAATGAAACGATAGAGGGCGGTGTTCTTGCCATAACTTACATCGCCATCGTAGACGGAAGTTGTGCGAGAACTATTCCCGAATGGCTACAGACGCCGGGAGATTGTGGCTTTGAGGAGGATGTGGATCTTTGTGGATACAGTTATACGAATGATTCCACAGTGAAACTCTTGAAGATTTTCGCAGAGTCTTTATCAGCCGTCGAACAATCACAGAGGGATCATCACAGACCACCTGACGATCGGTTTTTGGCCATGACATCAAAATTCAACGAGATCGCTAACTACGGAAGCAAGGCTCGACTCCAATCACCCGAAATCACAATTCAACGTGAAGGTAGGCTCAAGTAGCAGTCAATACAATAATTCAAGTGCACCTTTTTATCGGCTGCCTATGTCACGCCCCCTGAGGGCGGTGTGATACTTCTTACAGATTTTATTTTAGTTACAATTAGTTATAATAGGTCATAGAGAAATAGTCTACAGGTGTAGCAGCTGTGCAAATTAAGAAGCGGTACACAATTTCATTTAAGGAATTTATATAGCGCCCCTTCAAGAAGCCTACTCAGAGGCTTTTGCTTATACCTTAGAAAGGCTTTGAAGAGTGGGTGTATTCAGCTTTGTGAATACACTTAACCTTGATGCTAAAAAATTATCAATTCTTATGGTGAGGAGTAGCCATTCCGGAGTGATCTGCTACCCTGTTTTGAATTATTGTTTTCACTTTGGAAAAATACAGCATAAATTAAACATTACAATAATCATAAGCAGTAACAATATTCAATGTCTTAAATGTATTATACCCCAGCTTCACTGTGTCATTTCATTACTGAACGAGGTAACATGATAATATTTACATTGTCTAATACTATGTGTTAATGTAAGCCTACATAGCCTACTATGGGAACTTATGACCTTCAGCAAGTTCACTCACAATTCCTCAGCGACATTCATTTGGTCATTAGATAACGGGGCTTACCAAGTGTTTAATAATAATTATACACATAGTGACTCCGACATGCATTTCTTTTTGCAGGTTGCATGTACCTGTGGTACTACAACAGCGTCCAATCGAAAACAGAAGAGAACAATGCATCAAATATCATTCAGCTTGAACTTACTATTGAGAAACTTCTCTTCCGATTGCCAATCCCAATGACGCATCGAGACAGATGGTATCAACTGAACGGAACTCTTCCAAGAGGAAAGTATCGTCTGATTCTCGAAGTTCTCTATACGAGCGACTTTGCCGAGAACGATTACGTCGCATTCGACAACATCGAGATTTTCAATAAGTCCTGTTCCGACGTAAGGTCAAGCGCAGGCGCATGCAGAAACGGAGAGAACGGAAACGGAATTAGATTATGTGGAAATGGAGGATCCTGCCTGGAAACAGGAAAGAAATCATTTCGCTGTGTATGCAAAGATGGTTACTACGGAAACAGATGCGAAAATGAATATCTATGCACACCAAACGTCAACCCATGTAGAAACAGCGGAAAATGTTTTCCTGATGGAAGACTAGACTTTCAGTGTTTCTGCAGACCAGGATACGATGGAAAGCGTTGCGAAGAAATCAAAAGATGTGGTTCTCCGGAAAATGCCGTGGATAATGCACGTGTCGTTTCGTTCACCAACTATACTTACGGAAGCGCTGCTAAATTTGAGTGCATCGACGGTTGGATTCAACTGGGCAACTTGGTAGGGTCATGCATGGCTCATGGAATCTGGGAAACTCGGGGAGTTTGTAGATGGTTGAGTTGCAACGAGCCACCAAATTTCGATCGCATGACTCTTGTTAACGTAACGAACACCACATACAGAGGACAGGCTAGGTACAAATGTCAAGACGGTTTTATGATGCACGAAAAGCAAGACTTCCTAACATGTCACGTAGATGTGGAAACGCTTCGTAACTATCACCGTCGAAATTATGCCTACAACTATTGGGACATTTATATGCCTAGGCCTATGTATCCGAAGAATTTGCCTAAGGGAAGATGGGTTCGCAGGGGTGGGTCTTCTGAACTTACCTGTCATCGAATTCCCAGTTGTGGTCAACCACCGGCGATTGCAAATGCTAACGTAACTGTCACAAGCGTATTGATGCATGGCGTGGCTACTTATCGCTGTAACTCGGGTTACGAATTGAACACCAATCAATCCTCAGCAGAGATGATTTGTTCAGAACAAGGGCAGTGGAATAACCAGAACTGGATCGATCGTCAGTGTTTTGCGCTGCCTGATTGCGGTCCACCACCTAAAATTCCATTTGCTGTCGTCAATTATACGAACACTTCAATTAGCAGCACGGCCTCATACAAGTGTAAAGACGGTTATCGTTTGATTGGCAGCGAGACAGCAGTCTGTTGGCGCATTGGTGAAAATCGTCTTCAGAAATGGATCGATTGGTTGTTTGTCCCGAAATGTGAACATATATGTCCTGTGAAGGTCGGTCGCCAAGGAAACATAACTGTTGCCAAATTTCAGATATCTGCATGCAACCTGTCTGGCTTCGAGACGCTTACTGCGAATCTCAACTGTGGTACGGCCGTGCCTTACGCTTTGAATCGGAAACAATTAAATAAACCCGGAAAAAAGACTGCCGAGAACATCATCTTTTACGGAAGTGACTTCTGTGTCTCGGAGAAAGTCGAGAAAATCAAGTTCTATGATAATAGTGTAATTTACAACGTGACAAAATGCAAGTCCTTCTGTTTTCAGTATCCATTTGAAATCCGCGATATCGTTGTATACGAAGAACTGAGATATACCAGGGATGTTCAAACGGATGCTCGTATGTCATCCCAGTCCGTTGGGGAAGGTATTTCTGATTTCAATGTTGGTCAGACTACCAGGAAACAAACAATAGTGCGGTATGTATCTCTGTCACCTTGACTAGCGATTTTCAGTGCTATATCATGTGAGGTGGCTCCCAATTCTGTGTTTACTGGAATTGCCAGCTTCCATTTCTACGCGGGAGAGTACAGATTCACTTGCGTTTTTTTCATGACAAGGCAGTGCAGACGATGAGACGATTTTAATCAGCGACCCAGTAGCCTAAATCTACAGAAGTCGATATTCGATTTCAATTTGGAACGGCAGTACATTGATCTAAAAGTGTTACGTAATTTTTGCAATTTTGTTAAATACATTTTATCGTAGCTGTCAAATTTAGGTGTAAGTATATAATTGTGTGGCGACTTGTACAACGCGTGTTAAGAGCCTCACAAGGCGCCTCACGTGGAAATCGGACAGACCTACAGATGCCACATAACTTGAAGTCATAAACGAGAGGCGCATCTCCAAAACTCACTCAGTCTACCTAGACTGTCACTAAAAATAACGAATGCCTTGGCAATTTGAATAAACTGTAACATAATTTCTTTCACCTGACTTCTGAGTTCATTCGATAATGTCTTACAATGTATGTTCTGGATTTTCTCAGTATAAATTGTGTGACAGTGATAAAAACTTAGTTAGAATAAACTGGACTAGATTTCTGAAAATATAATCCTTAAATGGTTGCATGTTATAGTTAACAAGCACACTATTAAGCGATGCAACTTTTGTTATTTTCTGAATATGTTTTGATGAATTTCCTTAGTGGCAGATAAAGTAAAGGTTTCCATTGCGTTGTTTTCATGTATGTGATACTATTTTCTCTGATTCTCATGTTCCTACTTTTGCTCCTTTTATCCATACAAAGACTGTCTCAACGCGTGATTGGCCTCCGTGAGAATTGTGCTGCATGGTGTGTAGAGCGATGGCATTCAGAAGCTTAATTGTAATTGTAATTACGACGATTTATATAGCGTTGTTGGTTGCAAGCTACTTCTAGAACGCTTAAACCTTAGCCATAGAATGGTGGAGAGAGATGTGATTTGTAATCAAACCGATGAATAAAATTCCTATCTTCGGAAAATATTGATGTAGTCGGAATTCATGGTCTTTTGGGCGAATGAAAGCTGCTCACTAATTCATAGGGCAAATTTCATTAATGGTGCGGATTACAGCTTCTGTACTGGATAAGGGTATTATCTTCCGCCCTGATAGCCTAAGTTAAAGTAATAAACTAATATTGACAATACAAGAGTAAACTGAACGACACATTTCCCCAGATATATATATATATAATTATATATATATATATAATATGTATATCACTGTTATTAGCACTGTAGTTATAACGCTGCAAGAACTTTCTGCCAGGCCATGTAATTGAAAACTCAAGAAAACTCCTCAGACTATTTTCTGGACTCCATTTACCACCCTGCTTATATTCAAGGCTGCAGGATGAAGATTTTCCAACTTGGTTTATCGCCGTGTTGCTATACGTCTAACTTCCCCAAACTCACTTTCTCCCATTTCGCCACCTCTTTATTTTTGTCTGCATATCAGTCCCTGGGACTGATTTAGCCTATCGCTGACATAACGGTAATTATGCATATTTATGAAGAAGCAAACCCCCAGTCTTCCACTGCAGAAAGGCGGAGCATTCCCAGACGAAGCGCAACCTGATCCTGCGACTGTATACGCCTTTAACCCGACCAAATCAAATCCCTTTACTCTATGATTGAAACCTTAACTGTTCCCACAGATACTACTACGCGAAAACTCAACGGTACATAACATAAACTGGCGTCTGATGAGAATTGATAATATTGTGGCTGAAATTTCATCGACGTTAACTGTTTGGAGTCCATTCCCAAACTCAGCTCTATCGACTGCCGGGCAATTTTACCCAATCACAACAAATGGCCCAATGTATCTTGTATGCATACATGTATGTATGTATGTATGCATGTATGTATGTATGTCTTGTCTTCAACCATCCTCGATCCGAGGGTTGGTCGCTCCATGGACAAGTCTTCTCCACCTTTTTCTATCTTCCGTCTCCGTCAACAATCGATGAAAAGGCATATTCATCCATGTGCTGATGTTGTTAAGCCATCCCATTCTCGGTCTTCCCCGCGTCCTTGCTCCTGGTACAGTTCCCTGTATAATCTCCTTTTCCAGGCAGTTTCCCTGTTTCCTCATTAGATGCCCAAAGTATGTAAGTTTCCTTCTTTTAATTTGATTGAGTAGACTTCTTTCCGTTCCTGTTTTCTCTAACACCCATTCATTTGTTTTTTTTTCTATCCATGATACTCTCAGAATCTGTCTTAGGCATTTCATTTCAAACGCATTTATTCTTTCTTCTTCATTTTTCTTGATAATCCAACTTTCACACCCGTAAGTTGCCACTGGCCATACCAAAGCCCTCATGAGTTTCATCTTTGTATCCATCTTTATGTTATGGCTTTTCCATAATTGTTTCAATGATGTTATTGTATTAAGACCTCTAGCCAACTTCTCTCTTATATCCTTGACGTCTGTTGCATCTTCCGTTATCAAAGATCCCAGATATCGGAATGTGTCTACTTGTTCCAACCTTACTCCTCTAATTTCTATGTTACACATTTTCCCTTTTTGTGTCATCACTTTTGTTTTATTCATATTTATCTTTAGTCCTTTGTTCTCTCCTATTTGTTGTAAACGATTGACTACTTCCTGCAGCTCACTTTCTGATCCTGCCAGAAGTACTATATCATCTGCATATCTTAAATTCGTGATTTTCCTTCCTCCTATTCTCACGCCTCCCTCCCAACCTTCTATTACTTCTCTCATGACCGCTTCTGCCATTATGTTAAACAAGTGTGGTGAAATTACACACCCCTGCCTCACTCCTTTCTTTACTCGGAATCCACTTGACAGTGTTCCTGCCACCTTTACTTTTGCCTGTTGTTTACAATATAATTTATTCAATAAATTAATAATATGTGCCGGAAAACCCATTTCTGTCATTGTTATCCACAGTTGTTCATGTGATATACAGTCAAAAGCCTTTGTAAAGTCTACGAAACACATGTACAACGGCTGTTGATGTTCGTTCATTTTCTGCATTATTATCCTGAGATTTATAAGTTGATCTCTTGTTCCCCTTCCTCTTCTAAAACCGGCCTGTTCATCAGATAATTCTGATTCTGTTTTTCTTCTCATTCTCTCCATTATGACCCGAAGAATGATTTTGCTGGCATGAGAAACTAGTGCTATGGTTCTGTAGTTTTCACATTTTCCCATGTCACCCTTTTTTGGTATAGGTATAAAGATTGAATTCGCCCAATCCTCAGGCCAATCCCCTGTTTCCCATAACGCTATACATATGCGATGCATTTGATCCAGTGCTGTCTCTCCCGCCGCTTTGAATAGTTCTACTGGTACATCATCCATTCCTGTGCTTTTTCCATCAGACACCTCCTTCATAGCTCTAGCTATTTCTGATCTATGTATAACCGGTTGCATGCATGCATGCATGCATGTGTGGGTGTGTACGTAAGTATATATGCACATATTTATCTAAGTTTAAATTGCGCATTTCAAGAGTCTCACGATGGATTAACATGACAATCTAGACGTTCGAAGATCCAATGGCTAAACAGATTAGTCTTATATAGTAAATGGAAAATTTTCTCTTGCACACTTGGTGACTAAGAAACAGACTTGGAATAGGACGAAATGGCTATGCTTATCATCAAAGAGTTTTCGTCCATGTTTTATCTAGTATTTATCTATGAACGTTAATGTGAAACACCTATCTGTCGTGTTTTACACTCTTTTGACGAGTGTTTAACAACTAGACCGTTTCGTCAATAAGCGTTCTGTCTTCACTAGTGTCTGCTCCCTCTCTCCTCTGTTTCCTTTTAATGGTGTACGTAGAAGGATAAATAACTTGAAGCAGAGTCGAGTGTCTTAAACTGTTTACAACCGTGGCTTCGGTAACTGCGCTGTCGTCTAACTGAAATGCTCTATGAGCGCAAACCGATCTAGACCGTTATCCAGTTAGTTGAAACGTCCTTGTGATTTCTTCATCGGTTCTGTGTGTGCCGTTAAATCCAACGATATTTAAAGCTTTTCTGAACTCACGGACCTCAAGAACTAAAATATTGTCAGCCGTTGAGAATTTGGATCATCATCATCCTTGTACTGAAAAAGATATTTCTTCTACTATCGTTTCAGTTATGGTGGTAGCGGTACTATGTGGCTGAGCGCAGGCTATATCTCTTCGAGAGCGCGTCGGTCTTTAACTAATTCGATGGGACTGATTAACAGAATAAGAGCACGATGGTTTTCGTTTTCTGGTTATTATTCATCACCTCATTATTAAAAACTGCATACTTGAAACAACTTATAAGAAAGAGCGGCATCGTCCGTTATATATAAAACTGCTTGTTTTTAAACAACTTATAAGAAAGCGGCATCGTCCGTTACTCTCTCTTTCCGATCCGCCGAGCCCGTCTTCTCCCTTCGGCTCCCCTGCTGCGAATTCTCTTCTCTTCCGCTTTCCCCTCTCTTCCCTATCGCCCCCGCCTGTCAATCAACTCTTTCGCCCCCCAACCGCGCTCTGCGGTTCGTTCCCTCTTGCCTTGCTCCCCTTTCTGCCTTCTCTCCCCTTCACCCTTTGACAGGCGTGGCCTATGCTTCCACTCCCTTGGGTCTGTCGGCTGTCAGCTGTCAATCATTTCTCGTAGTAATACAATGCAATCGTATAATAAAATGTAAATTAACATATATATTTAAACTAATATTAATATGGTCTTGTCCGATCTCACTACAACTCTCCACTTCACAAGCTGATGGTTCCAGGTTGAGCATCGGCAAGTAAAGAAGGCTTTTAGGTGCGTTCATCCTAACAGTTCGTTATTACACTAAGTCTATTACATGAGCACAGGCGACGGAGCATAGCGAGCTGTGTAATGTCTTTTATTTAGTTATTTCTCGCCATCGTTGCTGCTGCGTCACCAGGCTGGATAACACTTCGAACTATGTAAGTCAGTTATCTAAAACATAAAAAAAAAACACAAAACAAGTACCCCTGGTCGTTGCTGTATGATCAGCGTCTACTCTTTCATCGGTGAACCCGACGACAAACCAAGTAACTCGAATCTATTTAAACACTCGTGAACAATGTGAAAATATATGCTAAGTAAAGAAAACACTGTTTAGACCATACATAATGACCACCTTAATCCTAATTGGTCATATAGGCTCGAGATAATCCATCGATAAACATCAAAAAGCTCGGGACAAACCTTCTGCCATGGCATGTGTGCCTCCCAGTATAGAATTAATTCCCAATTTCGATTTAAAACCGTTCTGCTGGGTTGCCGAAGCCCATCTTCTCTTCCTCCACGACGACTCCTCTTCTTGCCTATTCTCGTTCCAAACCATATCACTATCTCTTGATATAGTCATGTTCCAATAAGCTCCTTTGGCTGGTCTCCGCCAGTCTAAAGCATCTCCTCTATGCCTCATTCTATCACTTCTCCAATCATTCGCATAAGATCTGCCGCCCTCTTGTCGTCTCCTAAATCTCTGATCTCTGTATAGAGAATCTCCACCATATCTTACTTGATCGAGGTGTCTGCTATGAGTGCTATCGCTTGACTTCTTGTCCCTCCAATCAGGTGCATGGGATTTATAATGCTCTTTGCGACAGCGTATCTTCTTGCTCCGAAATCTTTCTTCATATGCTTCCAACGGCTTAGCCTTTTCTTGCACTCCCCTATGACCTCCCCATATTGAACCGTGTGCCATCTCCAACACCTTTGATCTATATCTTTTTGGTACGACTAAGCGCTTTGGCGCTCCCTCGGTTCTGCCGTCCTGGTTCGTTTTATTTGTCCTATACAAGTAACCTTCTTCGACCACATAGTCTCCGTCTCCCTCCCTTGCGCGGTTCCAGATGTTAGACAGGGTGGTGTCGTTGTGCTGTGCGTTTTTGAAGCCGCCGGCGTCGCTCTTAATCCATTCGTCTGTGTTTGTAATTATGTCTTGGTCCGGCCCTTCGGATGTCTGCATGCCTATCGGTGTATGACCGTCCTCCTGTTCCCTTCTGAAGACACTCGGCTCTCCATTAATCATCTCATTATCGTTATCCGCTTCTTCCGCAGACTCGGGTTGAATTCCTTTGGTTGCAGATGTGGCCAGCGCATCATCGGCCGCTCTCTGTAGTGCCGAGTGATTTTGCAGGCAGTCAATTTCCTGCCTCTGTGCGTCGTCTGAAGTTTGCCGTGTCAGGTCATTTATTTCGTTAAGGTCATTAAGGTCATTTACGACGTCCGGTCCCAGTATCGTATCGTCTTTTGAACTGGGGCTGTCGTTAATCAGCGCCGGGTTCGGGCATTCGTCTCGGTTTTCGAAATTACCTCCGCTCGGGCCGGGTTCAGTGCGTGCGTTGTCCGTCTTATCTCCCTTTACCGTCTTTCGCCGTCTGTCGGCTTCGTCGTAGTCGCACCGTCTGGTTGCAATTAGTGTCATGGGGTGGGGCAATAAAGAGTCGTCTTGTCTGCTCCAGTTACTGGCCACCACCGAATCAATCAAGTCCGGATTTGAAACGAATAAATCATGGCCCGTGATCATCTCGATTCCCAAGCGTGGAATAACCCCTGCCTTGATTTTTATCTTACGATTGGTTCCAAATGTTGGGGACCATATTTCAATTTCGCATGTTTTAACACATTTTACGTTGCCAAAAGCACACTGAATTGTCATGGGCTCACATGTGGCAGATGGATTGTCTCTTGCTAATTCTGAATCGATCAAAGTTACTTGAGACCCACTGTCCCGCAATGACTGCACAAGCTTCCCGTTCACATACATGGGTACTATAAACTGTTGTTGATAGTCAATGACCTTTTCGTGGTTTGACTTGGGTTTTACAAATCTAACATGTGCATGACCGTAAGAGTTTATTTTGCTTGCATTGCCTCTATAGGTGTGTCCGGTGCCCTGTGGGTGACTACCCTGCCATGAGTGCATTGGTCTTGCACCCTGCTCTCTTTCGAGAGGCTTATACCCCTGGGCCTCTCTATTGAAGGGTGGTTTTCCTCCCCACTGGTTTTCTCTCGTTTCAGCACCCTGCGACTTAAATTTTTGCGCAGGTCTGTGGTCTCGTTGGGCTTGCATTCTCCCTTCTATAGCACATTCAAACTGCAAGTCTGCGTAGTTAGCCAGCTCCACTGAGGTCTTGGGTTTACGTGCCTCAACGAAATACCTTGTTTCAGGTGCTAAAGACTCACGTAATCTCTCGAGAATAATATCGTCCTTTAGGCTTATGAAATCATTCACTCCCTTGCATTCCAAGTAGTAATCAAAAGTGTCTTTCAAGTTCTCTAGTAACTGTGCATATGTCTGCCTTCCAGATCTATGCATCGTTTTAAACCGTTCTAAATAATGTTTCGCATTCATACGACAAGCATGCATCAGGGCTGTTTTTGTCTGTCTGTAATCTGTACAGGTTTCCATTGGCAACCTGTTAAAATGCAAACGCATTTGTGAGTTTAGTAGGGATGGCAGAATTCTGGCCCATTTGCTTTCGTCAATGCCTTGAAGGCAAGCAACCTTTTCGAAAGAAAGAAAGAATGCTGCTGGATCCTCTCCCTCGGTCATGTTAGGCAGTTTAGTGTAAGTAGAAGGGGTAGATAGTTCAGTCGCAGCAACAGAAGCACTAGACTGTAACAGGCCTAATTGTGCCTTTGTCTGTAGCAACTCCATCTCTACCTGCATCCGTTCCTTTTCTGCTTGGATCAGTTTAAGTTTCATCTGGTCTCCCCCTACTTCCTCCTCTGTCTCAGCTTCCTCCTCTTCTTCTTCGGGTCCATTTTTTTCGTATTCTTCTAACGTGGCAATCATCGCCTTCCGAGTTAGCCCATGGTGATTTATATTTCTTTTCTCGCATTCTTCCTCCAACTGTCCTTTCTTCATCTTTCCAAACATTATGAAGTGTACGCTGTGTGCACTGAAATCACCTGCACTTATAAGCAGCCAACAGGGCTTACGATAAAACGATCACTCTGCCAACAGGGCAAACTGTAGTTATAAACTACTTTCACTTTATCTTTAAACAACAACTTTCCTTTAACTCTACTTCATTTGCATCCGCACAGTTTACACGTTTTAAACAGCTTCCCACTCTACATTCGTCAAACACAATTACAAACGCTCACGATAACAGTCTCAGCCAACCTAACACAGCATTACATGGCTTCATTCACACAACTGGTGTTATAAGGCTCACCCGGTTTATTCTTCAGCTTTCTCTGGACGTGTGGCCCCGAAGGTTGCTCGCGTCCTCTGAGAATTCCGGAAGCTCGGCGCCGTATTCGCTGATCCTTCGTCGTTCGTCGTCCTTCTTCTCCAGGGATGGTCGCCAACGTGGTCCTGCTGACGTCGTCACGTCCAAGTTCCGCGTGGATCCCGAGTTTCGCCGCTGTAGCTGTTCTCCTCCTCTCGCTTCCCGTCTTTCCGTTCCTCCTCGATATTTTTTTCAGATACGTGTCGCCCAACAGGTTGCGTCGTTTCTGTTGAGATGCGTGTGTAGGAGAAAGTCTCTGTTCTTTTGTTTAGTAGAGAGAAACAGCGTCGTACTTCTGTCTCGTCTCAAACTAAAATCCAGTCCCTTCCTCCTCGGTGAATTGTTTCGTCTTCTCCGCAGAATCGCCGTCAAAGTCTCTGTTCGATTTATTTGTTCGTATAGACAGGCAGCGTCGTACTTCTGCCCGATCTCACAACAAATCCCTGCTGTCACAATGTACTGAAAAAGATATTTCTTCTACTATCGTTTCAGTTATGGTGGTAGCGGTACTATGTGGCTGAGCGCAGGCTATATCTCTTCGAGAGCGCGTCGGTCTTTAACTAATTCGATGAGACTGATTAACAGAATAAGAGCACGATGGTTTTCGTTTTCTGGTTATTATTCATCACCTCATATATCAAAAACTGCATACTTGAAACAACTTATAAAAAGAGCGGCATCGTCCGTTATATATAAAACTGCTTGTTTTTAAACAACTTATAAGAAAGCGGCATCGTCCGTTACTCTCTCTTTCCGATCCGCCGAGCCCGTCTTCTCCCTTCGGCTCCCCTGCTGCGAATTCTCTTCTCTTCCGCTTTCCCCTCTCTTCCCTATCGCCCCCGCCTGTCAATCAACTCTTTCGCCCCCCAACCGCGCTCTGCGGTTCGTTCCCTCTTGCCTTGCTCCCCTTTCTGCCTTCTCTCCCCTTCACCCTTTGACAGGCGTGGCCTATGCTTCCACTCCCTTGGGTCTGTCGGCTGTCAGCTGTCAATCATTTCTCGTACTAATACAATGCAATCGTATAATAAAATGTAAATTAACATATATATTTAAACTAATATTAATATGGTCTTGTCCGATCTCACTACAATCCTAAACAAAATGAAACTTCTCTGGATTTTTATCGGTTTCTGCTCTGCAATATTGCAAGTCGATTGTCAGATTGGATGCAGTTTCTCATCAGATGATTGGTGTGACTACACAAATGTTTTTGACGGAGAAAACGGACCGCAATGGTTAAGATCAAAGCCACCAGATCAACAAAACGCCGAAACATACCTTGAGAACAGAAGGTCGATGATGTTGCATGGAAACATGGCCGTCAAATTTTGATAATTACCTCTACACGGGCCCCATTCGAAACAACACGTTGGCCCAGAAATTCGCTGAGCTTAAGAGTCCCGTTATCGTTGTAAACGACACCGGAAAGTGTCTTTACTTCAGCTATCACAATCAGATTCCTATCAAACTCACCCCAAAACTAATTTTTCGAAAACGAAATGAAAATAATTCTTCGTTTGAAGAGGAAGTGGGAGATTCTGAGGACGAACTACTTGCGGAATTCTACTCACTGGAAACTTCGAAGTGGTTGGAGGCGCAGGTTCCACTTCCCGTCGGAGAATACCATCTGATTTTCTCCGGTAAAAACTACAACAATGAAACGATAGAGGGCGGTGTTCTTGCCATAACTTACATCGCCATCGTAGACGGAAGTTGTGCGAGAACTATTCCCGAATGGCTACAGACGCCGGGAGATTGTGGCTTTGAGGATGTGGATCTTTGTGGATACACATATACGAACGATTCCACAGTGAAACTATTGAAGATTTTCGCAGAGTCATTATCACCCTTCGAACAATTACAATTACATTTAACCTTAACCTACAGACCACCTGACGATCGGTTTTTGGCCATGACATCAAAATTCTACGAGATCGCTAACTACGGTAGCAAGGCTCGACTCCAATCACCCGAAATCACAATTCAACGTGAAGGTAGGCTCAAGTAGCAGTCGATACAGTTCAAGTGCACATTTTATCGGTTGCCTATGTCACGCCCTCCGAGGGCGGTGTGATTCTCCTTACAGATTTTATTTAGTAATAATTACAGTTACGGTTACTGGTTTTCATTTTACTTATAGTTACAGTTGTAGTTAGTATTATTTTAAAGTTAGAGTCATGGTTGTAGATACTGGATTTTTATTTTAGTTACTACTTAGTTATAATAGGGCATAGAGAAATAGTCTACAGGCGCAGCAGCTGTGCATATTAAGAAGCGTTACACAATTTGCTTACACCTTAGAAAGGATTTGAAAAGTGGGTGCATTCAGCTTTGTGAATACACTTAACCTTGATGCTAAAAATCATCAATTCTCATGATCAGGAGTAGCCATTCCGGAGTGATCTGCTACCATGTTTTGAATTATTGTTTTCACTCTGGAAAAATACAGCATAAATTAAACATTACAATAATCATAAGCAGTAACAATATTCAATCTCTAAATGTATTATTCCTCAGTTTCACTGTGTCTGTTCATTACTGAACGAGGTAACATGTTAATATTTACATTGTCTAATACTATGTGTTAATGTACATACTATGGGAACAATAAAAACGTCATAAGTCTTATGACCTTCAGCAAGTTCACTCACAATTGCTCAGCGACATTCATTGGTCATTAGATATCAGGGCTTACCAAATGTTTAATAATAATTATACAATTAGTGACTACGACATGTATTTCTTTTTGCAGGTTGCATGTACCTGTGGTACTACAACAGCGTCCAACCGAAAACACAAGAGAACAACGCATTAAATATCATTCAACTTAAACTTAGGCCTACTGTGGAGAAACTTCTCTTCCGATTGCCAATCCCAAAGACGAATCGAGACAGATGGTATCAACTGAACGGAACTCTTCCAAGAGGAAAGTATCGTTTGATTCTCGAAGTTCTCTATACGAGCGACTTTGCTGAGAACGATTACGTCGCATTCGACAACATCGAGATTTTCAATAAGTCATGTTCCGATGTAAGGTCAAGCGCAGGCGCATGCAGAAGCGGAGTGAATTATGAAAATGGAAATAGATTATGTGGAAATGGAGGACACTGCCTGGAGACAGGAAAGAAATCATTTCGCTGTGTATGCAAAGATGGTTACTAGGGAAACAGATGCGAAAATGAATATCTGTGCACACCAAACGTCAACCCATGTAGAAACAGCGGAAAATGTTTTCCTGATGGAAGACTAGACTTTCGGTGTTTCTGCCAACCAGGATACGATGGAAAGCGTTGCGAAGAAATCAAGAGATGTGGGTCTCCGGAAAATGCCGTGAATAATGCACGTGTCGTTTCGTTCACAAACGAAACTTACGGAGGCACTGCTAAGTTTGAGTGCATCGACGGTTGGAAAAAATTGGGCAACTTGGAAGGGTCATGCACGATTGATGGACACTGGGAAACTCGGGGTGTTTGCTTATGGCTTAATTGCAGCGAGCCACCAGATATCCCTCGCATGACTCTTGTTAACGTAACGAACACCACGTACAGAGGACAGGCCTGGTACAGATGTGAAGACGGTTTTATCACGTACCCGGGATACGGAAATGAAGACTATCTAAGATGTGATGTAAGTGACATTTATTATTACAGTAATTATGGTCTGATAAATTACCGAAATTTGGAGATGATTCAGGGAAGATAGATGTCTAGGTCCAATGGGCTTTCTCGAATAATCTGTCAACCAATTCCGAACTGCGGTGAACCACCGGCGATTGCAAATGCTAACGTAACTGTCACAAGCGTGTTGCTACATGGCGTGGCTACTTATCGCTGTAACTCGGGATACGAATTGAACACGAATCAACCCTCCGGAGAAATGATCTGTGAATTATATGGGAAGTGGGTAGATAAGGGTTGGATCAGCCTTCGGTGTTTAATGCTCCCGGATTGCGGTCCTCCACCTAAAATCCCCTTTGCTGTCGTCAATTATACGAACACTTCAATTGAGAGCACGGCGTCATACAAGTGCAAAGACGGTTATCGTTTGGTTGGCAGTGAGACAGCAGTCTGTTGGCGCATTGGCGAAGATCGTCTTCAGAAATGGATTGATTGGCTGTTTGTCCCGAAATGTGAACATATATGTCCTGTGAAGGTCGGTCGCCAAGGAAACATCACTGTAGCCAAATTTCAGATATCTGCATGCAACCTGTCTGGCTTCGAGACGCTTTCTGCAAATCTCAACTGTGGTACGGCCGTGCCTTACGCTTTGAATCGGAAACAATTAAATAAACCCGGAAAAAAGACTGCTGAGAACATCGTCTTTTACGGAAGTGACTTCTGTGTCTCTGAGAAAGTCGAGAAAATCAAGTACTATGAAAATAGTGTAATTTACAACGTCACAAAATGCAAGACTTTCTGTTTTCAGTACCCATTTGAAATCCGCGATATCGTTGTATACGAAGAACTGAGATATACCAGAGATGTCCAGGCGGATGCTCGTATGTCATCCCAGTCCGTTGGGGAAGGTATTTCTGATTTCAATGTTGGTCAGACTACCAGGAAACAGAAAATAGTGAGGTACATCTCAATGGCACCTTAACTGACGATTATTAAGTGTTACATCATATGAATTGGCTCCAAACTGTATAGACTATATACAGGAACTGTCTGCATGGACAGCCTTGAGGATAGCAAGCAGATTTAGTCTTGCATTTTTAAGCTGGGCTACTCACAGCTGCAGATAAGAAAGTCTAGATTATAACATTCTTAAAATCAGTGCGCGCTAGAATATATCTGCTTGTTTTGAAGTGACGCTTTTAAAGATTGGTTTACTTATATTGATTTTTCAGTTTCGAATTAAGTTTTGTCCAATTGGGGAGAATGTCCTGCATTTGGACATGTCCTGCATTGGGACAGTGGTGGTATCTAAGCCGTGGTTATAATTATCGCGTGTTGCATAGCCCAGCGAACGTATTTTTAATGTAGAGAATGATCAGGCATCTTATGCTGCGAATGAAATAGCTTGTTACAGAGATACTGCAAATCTCCATTTTCAGGCTAAAAAAGTAAATTTTTACTCAACAGTCTCAGTCAATGCATTATATATCTGGTACCAAATTAGCCAAAACTTTTGGTGAACTATTTAAGACAGTATATTGCGAAGCATATGGTAAAATTTGGAGGTCATAAGAATATAACCTTTTTTATAATAAAAAATAGGTCAACGGCTGTTGATAGCCTGCATTGGGCCATGCACTCATTGCCTACATTGGGACAGACCCAAAAGTCACCCAATACAGCCTCTTCATAGAAAATTAAACTTAATAGTTACGCTGTATATTTTATGACTTGAGTAGACGTATATTTTGTAACAAAAAAATATACATACTACAAATAACACCAATTTTATGCATTAAAATTCATTCATTCATATCGAACATTTGTATAGCGCCCCTTCAAGGAAACTACTCAGAGGCGCTCCCGACTCCAGCACCGCCAAAAAAGAACGGTTTTAAGGTGAGTAAAGAACATGTAAAAGTGTCCCAATGCAGGACACGAACCCCTACTAATATTAAGTTTTTAATTGTCTGTGGATCTGAGGTACCTGGGGACAAAATGATAATAATTTACTGTATATTTTGTGAAACAGAATATCATCTTCAACTGCAATATGATCTGTTACACTCTATTGAGTATGATTAGAACAAGATCAGTTGCTTGATCCTATGCTCACCATGCAGTGTCCCAATGCAGACCATAGTGGCCTGCATTGGGACGATTTTTACCAGTGAGGAAAATACTAAATTTTTATGGTTTATTCTTGAAATAATGTTGCAGTGTATATCACAATAGATTCATTAAACGTTGCTGTTTCTGATAATGACAACAAAATATATGTGCTACAACTAACACCAATTATATGCATTAAAATGTAAAAAGTGTCCCAATGCAGGCCACTCTCCCCTACATAGAGTAGAAATAAGGTCGTGTAGGCCTTTTCTGCGATGTTTTAGACTTCGTATGGGCGTAGCTGTCAAGTTTAAATATAGCCAATGTTTTAGACTCCGTATGGGCGTAGCTGTTATGTTTAAATGTATGCCTGTTTCAGGATTAGTACAACGTCTTTTAAACCTCACATGCATGCTAAACATGGAGCCTCCGACAGATCTAAAGATACATAAAACTTGATACAGTCTTAAATTGGTAGCACATTTCCAAAACTAACTCAATCCATCCATACATCTTTAAACAACGACTGTTTTGGCAAACCGAAGAAACTGCCAAGTCTCTTTGTTCACGCAATGAGTGAGCTCTGACACTGTCAGGTCACACTGTGGGAACCGGCGTTTCCCGATTTCTGACGTCATTGTCGATGTTATCTCCCTCCCATAGCGTTCTATAATAAACCCCATAGGGGGGAGTGACGTCTTCCGGAGGTACTAAGTTACGGACAGGAAGGTGGACTGTAGCAGACCTAACTCTATTTATTGTCGTCTGCCCGGGTTCCCACTGGTTCGGGGGCCCGTAGTTAGGTGAAGAGGGGTCACCTCTTTGTTCAGCCCGCTTACGTCCCGTCTCAGTTCGTCCAGTCCTTTCCTGCTTTTCCCCGCTCAACTTAGTTACCTGACCTGACATGTTGCTAGTATGCTCAGGGTCACTTGGCCATGGAGCCAAACCTTTCTCGGCCTCGGTTCTCTCGCTGTTATTCCTCGTCGCCATTTTGAAGTCGCTCTCAGTATACTCCAGGGAGGGTGCTAAGTCTTCCTGTTTGTGTGAGTAACCTAGACTTCTAGATTTTACACTTCTTTCTTGTTCTTGCTTCTCCGGAAATGGTGGTCCTGGGAGATTCACTTCTTGGACATAGAACATTATTTAGAACACTATTCAGAACAGGGACTAAAACAAAACACGCTGACCCAAAAGAATCATGTAAAATTTAGAACAAGTATCAAAATTAAGAAGTCGGGCCAAGAAATGATAAAATATAAGAACATTTTTTAGAACAATGAATGAAATGTTA
Source organism: Aporrectodea caliginosa (assembly GCA_020284085.1). Taxonomy (NCBI): domain Eukaryota; kingdom Metazoa; phylum Annelida; class Clitellata; order Crassiclitellata; family Lumbricidae; genus Aporrectodea; species Aporrectodea caliginosa. The sequence continues at coordinate 17,306 of JACEVL010000851.1, read as the reverse complement.
GAACATGCATTAGAACAATAGATAAAATTTTGAAAAAGGGGAAATTAGAACAGAAATGTAAACATTTTCAATGCATCCATAAACGTTGTTTGGTCTTAAGTAAGAAAGAAGTAAGTATATTCTTTATTAACCAATTCAATGCACGGGCAGAATTTTTACATGAGTTAAAAATGGATAAAGTATCCTAACAATAAACGTTTTTCGCATTTAAGTTTGTGACAATATCCCTTTAAAAAATCCCGCACCTTGGGGACAATCATTATTTTCCCAATATCTAAAAGTCACCCAAGTTTATCATACTTTTATATCATCCAGTGATGAAAGTTTTTCGATCAAATTTTTGGGAGGGAAAATACGGTCATGAGCCCGGGGCGGAGGGAATACTTAGAAATTTTAAGGGGGAAGCAATTTATGTAAAAAATGCCCATTATCCACCGGATCGATGAAAAAAAGGGGGGAATCAGCCTTTGTGCAAGTTGTCGCAGGGAATTTGGAAAAAGTGATAGGGGTTGTGGCGACCCCCCGCACGCACCCCTTTTTCTGCTCACGGGACGGCTCGGCTCCAGCCCACATCCGTCGGAGGGCCCAGTCACTTTGTCCACTTTTTAAAAGGCTGCCTCCATCTCACCCAGGGGGACCGTTCCTATCAGGGGAGGTTTTTAGGGGGCGCTTTCCAAGAGGGAACACTTACAGCTTTAATTCCAGACTCTGCCTCTTCCACGGTTTTTTCCGGGTGGGGAACCCTGAGGGTGGCCGTTTTCAGAACAGGGGGCGTTCTTTACAGCAGTAGCTTTTTTTTCCTGTTTTCCTTCAGCTGGGTTCCTCTTCCCTCCCCCTGATCTGAACTTCGACTCTCCCTTCTACATCTCGTGACTCTTAAAAGCCAATAAAAGGGACACCAAACGTTCTCTAAGTTCCGGACCAAAAACAAGTCGCCGCCATTTCCCTCAAACCCAAAAACTCTCTACTCGCGTCTCCTAACAATACTGAAACACTTCGCTATGTCAACTCGGCCTAGACACTACCGATAGCAGCTCTCACGTCTTCTAGCCCTAGACCATACTGGGGACAAATCTCTACGCCCAATGTCCTTTTTTGTCCTAACCGTCTTTGTTTTCCCCGGTCCATTTCCGTGTTTGGCATGCCCCTTTAAATATATTGTCATGCACCACAGTTGACGGAGAAACCCCCCTTTCCCCTCTGTGTTGGAAAAGGAACGACCAACACAGCGATATATTCTGCTTCGAAAGAAGAAAGACACCGGTAGGATCTCACGGACTGTAAAGGCAAAGATCGACCAACACACAGTAAGAAATTCTGCTTCGTAAGATATAAGGTATCAACGGACTCTGAGAGTGAAGGCAAAGAAAGACCAACACAGTATATATAAATTCTACTTGAAAAGAAACATACACTGGCCTCTGTGTTGGCAAAGAACGACCAACACAGTGATAAATTCTGCTTCGAAAGAAAGAAACACTGGTAAGGTATCTACGGACTCTGATAGTGAAGGTCCTCTCTCTATAACCTTCACTATCTACACACAGAACTTCGTCCCGACCTACGCACGAGGGGGCCCAGCCTCGCACTTCAGTCAGTTCTCAGAGCTGTGTGTTGCGACAAGCAAATATGTATCTACATGGGCACCTGAGTACCCGAACGTACACGTATCAATCACTTTCTTGGTCTGCGTTGAGTTTACTTTGATCTGGGTACCCGAGTACCCGGACTTCAACGTATCGGTAACTCTCTTGGTCTGCGTTGATCTACCCACCTGGGGTTTTGTACTCGTCACCACGGGCGTTGACTCGCTGTGTCTCGCGAGTATACCCTTCCCCCGGCTTAAGTCTTACACAACCCTTTCTTCACGCTATCCGAAACAATCTGATCCGGGACCTGCCAACGAGAGTGGGCCCTTACTCCGCCTCAGGTATCCTTGAATCAAACTTTCCGAATCAGATAGCGAGCGTTACGGTTGTGCCCGGGAGCGCACGGACTCACAGGATTCGTTTCCGAATCCTCGAACTCGATTCCGTTGCCGGAATCAGGGGTACGTGTCACTAACGTTACCCCTTTGTTTCTCACAGACCTGTGTATTTACTTCCCCGTTAGGGAATTGTACTGTCTCTCACACCTGAACGAACCACGGTCAGATCTGTCGAGTAGTTCCCCGAGCAGAGAGATAGGCGGCTAGTCCCGCAAGTAAAGAAACCGCGGGGAAACCGCGAATAAAGATAATGCGGCTAGTCCCGCAAGTAGATATTTACCGCGGGAAAACCGCGGTAATAAGTACAACCGACGTAAAGTACGCAAAAGAAAGATTATCCGCAAGAAAACCGCGAAAGTTACTATGAACGACGCTAGATACGTAAAGAAAAATAATCCGCGGGAAAATCGCGGAGAGAAAGTACAAAAAGAAAGATATTCCACGGGGAAACCGCGGAAGTAGCTATGAACGACGTTAGGTACGCGACGAAAGATAATCCGCGGGGAAACCGCGAATTGAGATTTTTTGGTCCGCCCCGTAAGTAGAAAAGGTGCGGAAGACCCGCAAGTTGAAAAGAATATGCGGGTAGATCCGCAATTGTTTACGAACGGTATCAACGGGGTCACCATCTTTCCCGTACTTTACCACACTGGTGTGCAGCATTTTTCGAACGGTAACTCCGGGAGCTTTCCCCGTATTTATCTGTCACCAACGGGGTCACCCTCCCCGTATTTGATCGAACAGGGCCAGCGGGGAATTTTCCCCGTATTTACTCACTCGCCGTTAACTGATTTTCCCGTCTCTCCCCGATCTCCGCACTTTACGCGAAATCGGCCTTTGAATTTTCACTCGCCGTTAACTGGTTTCCCGTAACTCACGTACTCCGAACTTTACGCGGAAACGGACTTTGATTTTTCGTTCGCCGTTAACTGATTTTCCCGTGCAACTCACGTACTCCGAACTTTACGCGGAAACGGACTTTGATTTTTCGTTACTGACCTGTCGGTATCTCCGCGTACTTTCCGATCGACACCAACGGGGTGACACCTTCCCCGTATTTGACCTGTGAGCCTTTATTCTCACGATCGGTCTTTCCCCGATTAGCCCACGATCAAAGCTCGGACCGGCTCGCGATCAACAACGTGATGGGCCCTACCCCGTCAGATCAGCGATAGCCGGCATTGGCCTCACCGTGTGAGCGGCTGTCACACGGGAGCGCACAGATTAGACTTGTCTTATTTTGGACGCGGTGGCGCCCGTAACTTTCCCGAACCGTTTGATTTCACTTTCCCGTAACCAACGACACTAAAGAACCGTGTCGCTATGTGTAGAGCAGTGCACAACCACTCTACATTATAGGCAAAACACCGTGAAGCAGCCGATATTCATCTATCGACCATGTATGTTGTAGCTCTCATCGCTTATAAATGCCTCCCTACACAAGTTCTTAACACAAGGTGTCTAAGAGATAGGGCTCCTAAGGCTTAATTTAGGCGATGCCTATCTTTAGTCATCAATTATAGAACGTGGGAAGATGTACTTTTATTTAATTGATCGATTAAAACGTTAAAGTTGCAGAAATTAAGCGACCTTATAATTTTAATTATATTTATTACAACTCGAATCGATCGTATGTAATACGCCACCTAGCGACTCCGAGGCGCGACGCTATATAGCAGAAAATCAATATTAATTAATGCATTCTTCATTCAGCCTTCACTCTGTCTTGTGGCCTGTTCGCCACACTCTCCCCACCTTACTTTGATGCGAAGCATCTGCGACATAACCGGGGATCTTAATCACTCGTGACACAGAAACATCTCCAACCCAGATCCAATTAGAAGGCAAGGAACCAATGTACCTGTAGACTGTTGGTTATAGGGCGGAATACCGGTCATCTGGACGACTTACTAGGCCAAGTACTCAATCCAGACCCGAGAACCTCTGCAACCACGCACGAACGCCAACCGCTGGCGACAGCCTATTTAATGGTGCAAGAAATTTCAACCTCCACCCTACTCCGAGGCGCGACGCTATATAGCAGAAAATCAATATTAATTAATGCATTCTTCATTCAGCCTTCACTCTGTCTTGTGGCCTGTTCGCCACAGGATCAAGCGACGCATCAAGACTTCAAACCTGTCTTTGTCACGTTGTCCCACGAAACCCCACCAGGCGGGTGAGGCATACAGCATTCTTGCCAAGGTAGTGGCTCGCACAACGTCATAAAGATGTAGACCACGCAGGCCATGGGCGCCCAAAGTTCTCAAAGCGTAAAAGGATTGACGGGCCTGACAGCAAAGTCGTTGAACATGAATATTAAATCTTAAGTCATCAGAGCGCCGCATGTGGCTTCCAGGCGGCGGTTGGTGACCAGTGACCACTACACTAGGGTAAGGTTACAAATCATAGTTCATAATATAGGCGTGCAACAGATATAAACAGTTACAGAAGGTATATTGAAAATATTTCTCATTCTTTCATTCATTCATTTAGAGCATTAATTTAACGCCTTCCCGAGATATCTACGCAGATGTCCACCCACTCAATCCTAGGCGAATGATAATAGTTTTAAAATATGTAGTGGGGTACGAGAGCCTATTGGCGAGGACGCTCTTTACGGACACCTTTAAAACGTTGTCAACAGATGCTATATAAACAGAATATTTAAAAAATCCGTATCTTGTCGATCCAAGTAAATATAATTCAAATCCACGTCAACGGAATCTGATGCCGTAAGATGGGGCTAAACTGCTGGAATCTCAACGAAATCAATTAGATAAACCTCCTGCGCGTAAGATTCCGCCGCTCTAGAAATTAAAGACTACTAAGACTACTAACTACTTATACTTTTGTCAATGTTGTAGGCTATCACCGGGAGAATTCTATTCTTAGTAAATTCGCAGTTAGCGCAGGTAGCAACCTACATTTCGTCTAATGATTATTTGATTGCTGACTGATTGATTGATTGATCGACTGTTTTATCAAATGACTGACTGATTGACTGCTTAATGAATGACTAACTGATTGATTGATAGAGTGGGTGAGTTTGTGATTGATTGAGTGAATGATTGATTGAGAGTATGCGCGGAAAATCTCCGCGCATGCGAAAAAAGTTTGGCGCATGCGCATAAACATGCTTGAAATGTTTGAATTGTTCTAGAAATAGCCAACAATTGGCGCCGTTAGGGTCAATTAGGGTCAGGTTTGGCGTTGTGAGTGTCGATAAAGATCACGGTTACGGTTAGTTTCGTCATTAGAAAACATGCTTAAAAACCATCCGCTGCATTAGTAATTTCTGCTATATCTGGTGGAATCTTGCGCTGCAGGAGCACCACGAAAATCTATTACAGATTCTGAAAGACCTAAATCTGCGTGGACACCTTTAAAACGCTTCTATTTAAACACCTTTTAAATGTTATCTACCAATGCTATATAGGCATGAGACACAGAAGCCGATTGCTTATTACGCTCTCATTAAACACCTTTAAAACGTTATCAAATTGCGCTATATAGGATTGGAACATGTTCGCCAATGCACTAGAATTTGCTTCCCGTTGATTCTGCGCATATTTGACAAAAATAAGATCTTTTTATTATTACGATTATTAAAACAAGATTTTCATACAAAATTTTAATTATCGTCTTAGCTTTTAATGGCTTTGATTTTTCACCTTTCAATTTTTATTCAAACTAGTCAGAATAACGAAAAAAAATTAAAACATATAAAAAAATCGAAATGTTGACGGTTTTGTTGCTTAAATAAACGTTCAGATCTAACAGAAAATTGGATCCAAAAACGTTAATAAGAGGCCAGATATCATGTAAAATGTTTCTAAAAGCGCTGACGGCTGTTGGGATCCGCGGCTGATCCAAAATCCAATTAAAATGTGATCAAGGATTGGAAGAGAAGCTAAGTTGTTCGGCCAGATATGAATATCTGACTGAGTAGAAAGTTTTTGAAAAATCAATTGAAACCAAACGTTCATTGCATAAGGTTTTAAGGCAGTATGGGAATTGTCAAACATAACTGGGGGCGATTATCGGGTACATATAATTATGCCTAGACTATAAACGGGTCAGGATTTTTAAATTCTACAAAGAATGGAAGTAATGGTGATCGGGCGGTAATCCAAATTCCACTCTTGGGCATGCAAATTTGGGATTGGTGTAATACAGCTTAACCTCCACTGCGGGGGAACATATGCATTCAATAAAGACTTTCTAAAAAGGGTTGTGATGGGAGCAGCCAATAGATGAACCAAACCGCTGAAAAACCTGAAGGAGCACCATCCAGACTCATGGAAGATACGAGGATATTTGTTAATCGATCAAATCATTGTCGAACGGAGAAGCTGTTTGCCATGACCTATTTTGAATACTACACTGCCTGTTAAGAGAGTCTGCGTTTAGATGTACACTTGTTATAGCGCCTCTACCAGATTCCTATTCAGAGGCGCTCCCGACTACTGCGCGAACGCTGAATCGGAGTTTCACGCCGAAGCGCATGAGCAATTATTGCGAGTGAAGGACTTGCCCAGGGTCCCTACGCGGCGGCTTTGAGGTGGATTCGAACACGCAACCCTTTATATTGGATAAGATTATTGACAATATTGATGGAGAGGGTTCGATGTTTTTCACACTTTGCTAATCCTACAGTTAAAATAGATGGATGGATGAATCCAGAGTTGAACAACATCCTACGACATCAAAAGCGGTTTACGTCCACAGAAATTATTTTGATTTAGTGCAGTTTATATAGTTCAGTTAAACTAGAAACTGCTGGAGCGAATATACCTACTGGCCGAGTCAATGGCCTGAAAATTGTCTCTGTGAATTTAATAGAGTCTCTTATTAAACACTTTTTAAGGTGTCCAAGAAGACGACGCCCTTAAAAGCGTGGATATTTTTGCGGTTACGTCTAGGGAATTATTAAGCGTGAGATGTCGGTAACTCTTTAATTGGAAGGTGGGGTAAGATTAGGACTCGGCAGCGTAAGCCACCTGAAGCTTCTGCTACTACTACATTCTTTCCTTCATAATTAGTTATATTAAAAGGTTACGCGTGTATAAGGGCGACGTCAACTTGGACAACTTAGAAATATTGCTTGAGGTGATTCTGTACGTAGGATGGTAAACATAAAGCATTTGTTCGAAATAATAATTGTCATTGTAATTAGTAATTACTATTGCGCCAGTGTCTAATGCACAAGGCATCAACCGATGGCGCACGAAAACCAAGCCGTAATCAGGTCAATATCCAGAAGATCAGTCACTAATAAGATGTAGTTAAACTGTTGAACGAGGTAGAAATTGTTTAAAGATATCTTCTCTGGGTCGCACCCAGTCAAGCCTTGGCGAAAGAAAACAATTCTCAAATGTATTATTGTGGGGAATGATAGGCGATGGGTTTAACGCGCCTTTTAGACACCTTTTAAAAGAAATATACCCATGCTATATAGGAATGAGACAAGGAACCGATTGGTTATTGCGCACTCATTAAACACCTGTAAAACGTTAACAGATTGTGCTATTATAGGATTGGGAAATGGTGGCTTTTCGGATAATAGTTCTCCCTGCATATGGCATTTGCTCCCCGTTTATTTTGCTCATATTTAAAAAAATAAAATGTTTTAATTATCACGATTATTACAACAAGATTTTCATTCAAAATTTTAATTGTTATCTTCGTTTTTAACAATGAATGGCTTTGATTTTTTTGACATTTTAATTTTTATCCAAACCAGTCAAGATAACGTAAAAATTTAAAACATGTAAAAACATTGAAATTTTGACAGTTTTGTTTTTGCAATAAACGCTCAGATATAGCAGAAAATGGGATCCAAACCGCTAACAACAGGCCAGATATCATGTCAAATGTTTCTAAAAGCGCTGGCGGCTGTTGGGATCCGAGTCTGACCCAAAATCCAATTCAAAATGTTATCAAGGATTGGAAGAGAAGCTTGTGTTTAGTGTTTTTAGTGATGCTGAGTCAAGAGTAGAGCGAAGCTGTCGGATTCTCCTGAGATGAAACAAGCATGCCCGAGAGATGGCAGCTATTTGAGGTTTGAGGGACAGTGCGGAGTCAAGGATGACCCCAAGATCCCGAACAGTGGATGCTGGAGAGAGTAGAGAGGAGGAAGTAGAGTTATCACTCATGTTAGCATCAGTTATCCATCATCATTCTTGTTAACATTTATGCGTCATTATAATACATAAACACGGCTAACTGATAACCTGTCATACGAAATGTCGTTAAAACATCGGATAATGTGATATAGGCTGCTCATTAGACACCTTTTAAAAGATTTCAGCAACGTGTTATATATCGGCTGCTTTGATCCCGATAATGACATAACTCCGCCACTGTTCGCTTTCTGACAGTGCCAGTCCCAAGCCTGGATAAAGGAGGAGGGCGACGCTAATGGTCTTTGCTACCACACAGCTAGTCGTTAAACAGAAAAACCACCACCACCGATAATGACACTTGCTAACATTATAGCTGTCAACGTCCTTTGATGTCATGAGACCAGGTTAAACCTTGGAATAATAATAATAACAAGAGAATAAGATGAATAGAAGTCCCTTCAACTATAGTCATAAGGCAGCCACGGGTTTGAAGTGCTAGCTACTTCATTTTCTTAGCCTCGGCATATGAGGGCGTCTCATCTTGCAACCGACAGTGTACGGTCAGTGTACTCATCATAGCTGAGTTGTCTAGGTGTGGAGGGTGGAGCAAAAATCTCGAACCAAATATCTGCCCTGGCGGGATTTTCAACCCCGACCTCTCGGTTGGTAGTCTAGCATTCAAGCGCCCCCTAATAATGAACCACTGATTAACTCCACCACTACCCAACCTGTGGTAGTGCTGTATCCAAGCATGGAGAAAGGTTGAGGGCGACGCTAATTCACCATTGTTATGGCACAGAGTCATTGGCAGAAAGAAAAATCTACAAACAGCAATTGTGTGATGGATGGATCCATAGTTTAACGGCAGCTTATGACAACAGAGGCCGTTGCCGCCGACATAGATTAGTTTTGGCATATTAGCAATTGTGTGAAATTACAGCTACATATATATAGTGTGTGAAGAATACAATTAAAGGTGTCTAAATGCTGAGTAAAAGTGGAGGGCGATGCTAATCATCTTTGCTATTGCACAGCGTCGTTAAATGTATCGTTAATGCATTGAAAATAATAGTTTTCGTCTCGAAATGTGAGTAAAGATAAATTTTTATAGGGCTGCTAGTTTTCTCTGTTCATTTCCTACCTTCGTCGGTTGGCTACTGTTTAACGACAGTATGTCAAAACGAAGATTATTAACGTCAACCCACTCCTTTACCCAGACATGGGACTGGCACTGCCAAATTTTGTGGAATTGCCAAGAAAAGAATAATTAGTTGCTGTTTAGCGATAGTGTCTCATAAGAAAGACGATTAGCGTCGCCCTGCTTCTTTTGTCTAGTATTTAGACACCTTTTCAATCTTGTCTTTAAAAGAATATATAAATATAATTTGTTCAACTCCGCCACTGTTCGCTTTCTGACAGTGCCAGTCCCAAGCCTGGATAAAGGAGGAGGGGGCGACGCTAATGGTCTTTGTTACCACACAGCTAGTCGTTAAACAGAAAAACCACCAACTCCGCCACTGTTCGCTTTCTGACAGTGCCAGTCCCAAGCCTGGATAAAGGAGGAGGGCGACGCTAATGGTCTTTGTTACCACACAGCTAGTCGTTAAACAGAAAACCCACCCAACTCCGCCACTGTTTGCTTTCTGACAGTGCCAGTCCCAAGCCTGGATAAAGGAGGAGGGCGACGCTAATGGTCTTTGTAACCACACAGCTAGTCGTTAAAAGGAAACACAACAACACAACAATGAATATATGAGCTGTAATATGCCATAAAATAATCCTTGTCGGCGGCAACGGCCTATGTTGTCATAAGCTGCCGTTAAACTGTGGACACACACACAATGAATATAATATTGTAATTAGGAATTTTGAACTTATTATAATGGCGCATCATTGTTTGCTGACATTGTATTTAATTCTCCTGGATTAGGTGGAACACCTTTGAAGTGCGTCCGTGATGAAAATTGACCTGACAGCAGCTTTGAATTTGGTGGTCATCGGTTGATGTTTGGTGTATTATTTCGCCGTAGCCATATCAATTATTAATTGCAATTGCAGTTATGCATTAGATGAAAGTTAAGTGTGTTCTGTTCGACCTATTGTTACAATGAGCGCCTATTTCAATTCTCTCAAACCTTTGTCACATCCTTCACGACGTAAGCTCACTTCATACAATATGCGACACAGGCCACTTGATTTCTTCACCGCACCTAGAGTTGATGCCTTTGCAAAAAGAAGTTTTATTATGAGAACATACATGTTTGCATTATTTATTTCTTCTGTAAGCTACTGTGCGTTTGCTGGTAGTACTTACTTACTTGCATTACATCAATGCTACGGATACTTACTTATTTACTTACTTTACATCAATGCTCCGAAAAAAATGAACAAAATAATTAGCAAAACGGAATCAAACACCCATCCTATATCTACAACTGTTTTACACTGATTCAACCGCATGACACCTTTAAAATGTTTTCAACAACGCTATATATATGGCTTTGCAATAAGTACGATAATATGCACGCCACTACCTCCATTAGGTATTTGGATCCAATTTCGATGACCAACAAAATTTGAACAAAGGAACAGTATCACAAAAAGATAACTTTAAAATACAATATAATAAGAATGCCTTGGAAATAATAATAATAAGTCCCAAGGCTGTAATGACACAATTTCGTTAAATAGTAATCTACTGCCAGGCATGCATGAAAACAAAACAACAAAGCTCACTGAGAAAAGATATGGCAAAATTAAGCTCAGCATTAAGATGCTAAACTCTATTTATTTGTGCTTCGCCAACCAGTGTTGGGCTTGTATGGTACCATGTTTAGACATTATAGCCTAGATAAGTGAGTAGATTTCTTTTATCTCAGAATCGAACTCGCATGTTTTGCGTTGCAAACCAATCAGCTAAGTTTTGGAAGAAGTTAAGTCTCAATACTAATGCAGATCTAACAATCTACCGCCAAAGGACAAGCCTTTTAATGAGCCGATTGAGAATTGGACCAGCCTATTGCAATCACTAACCAAAACAATTACTTATTATTATTGTAATAATTTATAGTTGCAGAATTTCTTGTACTTGTTAATTGAGTTTATTTTATTTAAAACCATGAGAAAAACGACTAGATATTATGTCGAAAATATCCATGTAGGCCTACTAGTGAAACCGGGACTTGTTGAATTTTGAATATCAGTTACAAATGTAACACCTAGCCTATAAGTAACAAATAAAAACATCTTCTGCTTTTGGAGTCTTTGCAAAGACTTTGCCAGCCCTTCAGAGGGAAGTTCGTTTCAGAGTTGAGTGTGTTGAGATCTGAAGGCCACAAGATATCGTTAAGCCACTGCATTATTTGAGTAAAGTGAGGTAAGTCGACATCCGTCAAAGGCCGTGGTAAACACAAGATTTCGCTATAATGTTGGATATTGTCACGCAGTCGTTAGACACCTTTAAAACGTGTAAACAAATTCTATATAATATTCAGCTACGTTAAATAATTAATCCGTTCTGGTCGTCAGGTTGCATTGAATGAAAAAAAGTTTGAAAATTAAAAATTAAAATATAAATTTCATATCATAATTTCAGGTTTTGTAAACTTCATAATTACAGGTTTTGTAAACTTGAAACCAATGTTGTTATATCATTGAATAGCTGGATTGGAAATCTCGTGTACATTAGTGCTGTTTATCAGGAATCTTTTAATTTTACATTAAAAATTACCTCATGCCGTCAAACAATGGCTATTAATAAGCTACATTATGTCAATGGAAAGGTGAAACTGATCAAATTAATTTCTGTCGACGTCATCGACCTTTTCAGTATAAGATTTTGTTAAACTCTGGAAAATCTGGTAAATTCTTAAAACCCTGTTATAGCGTATACTCCGAAATCCAATAAGCGAGTCCAAGTCGACATGGAAACAGCTTTCGGAGTAAAATGAGGAAAAGTTGAGATTTTAGTTTCGAAAACAGATGTCATTAAGCTGTCCATCCTCATTAACTGCTCCACTGTTAGCACTCTGACAGTGCCAGTCCAAAGCCTGGATGAAAGAGGAGGGCGACGCTAATGATCTTTGTTATCACACATTATCGTTAAACCTAAACTACAACTACTACCATTTGGATCCGTTGTGATGGTAGATAAATTGAGAAAGGAACAGGGTCTGAACAAAAGGGATGTATTATGCCATACTAACGGTAGAACTTTTCGAAATAATTACTGTATGCGTCAACGCTCCTTGATGCCACAAGATGTCGTTAACCTGTCGGTTTTGTGTTGCATACGGAAACTGACAGAATTATGTATATTGCTGCATTTTGACACAGTTATAATTACAATGAACGCAACGCTTATACATCAACGTCTAATAAGACACCTTTAAACTGTTTGCATCAGAAATTATATAAACGTGCATATGCGTTCAATCGTCAGCGGAAACAGCACCGCATGCACAATTTTGAACTGATAAGCTCGGAACGGCCTTAAACGGCCACAAGAATTTAAAAAATATTCATTCTATTTACTATCTGATATGTACTAAATAAAGTCGACGTATTATCACGTATACAGTGTTATACTTAAACGCATGGATCCACTCATATAAATTGGGGCCTCGATAGCGTATTGGATAACATCTGGCACAGAGAGCGAGAGGTACCGAGTTCGAGCCCCCAAGTTGGGCAGATATGCTTTGTGAGCTGCTATTAGCGGCGTGTATTGCAGGCTGTCTGTTCTGTTAGTAAAGTTAAGATTTAAATTGCATAACATGTAAATGTACAGCGCAGTGCGTTTGTCAGGCGCTTCAATAAAAAGAAAAGATTATTATTATTATTATTATTATTATTATTATTATTATTATTATTATTATTATTATTATTATTATTATTTTTTTTTTTTTTGCCCGAGGTATAAATGATCTCTCAGGCTTCTAAAAGTAATATTTAATATTATTATTAGTTATTATTATTATTATTATTATTATTATTATTATTATTATTATTATTATTATTATTATTATTATTATCATTATTATTATTATAATTATTACTGCTACAAATTTCATTTTGGACTCCGCCATTTACTTAAACAATGATCACGATGATGATAATAATAATAGTAATAACCTCAATAAGACAGTTGCATTTTAGTAGGATGGCACTGGTAATAATAATAATAATACAACGATTTCTATAGCGCCGTAGCACAAAGCCGAGGCCTGAAGGAAAGTGCGCTGTACGTGAGTTCAGAAAAAGTTGATTTTAAATGTTACACAGTCGTTGGATCAGAAAAAACCAAAAAACTGCCTCATTGCTCGGCTATTAGGACCTACTATGAGCGCTTCTGACGCTTGCTTCAAGATGGTAAACAGTTCGAAGAATGGCAAGTTCATTGGTAGCCGATGCTACAAAGTCTACATCTAATTAATAAGACTGCATACGTGATTTTCTTGGCAACAGACGCAGTGTTGCTGGAATCTTTATAGTCCATTTCTGAAGGCTCGCAGGAGAAGCGCGCGTGGAAATTCGGATCCAGACTCTCGCTCTTAGTTGTTACTTTCGCAAACACGTGGCGGCTGCCATGAGGAGATGATTGTAGATGTCGTAAATCGTCCAAACCAAGAATATTCCACGCGGTTGACTTTGATAGGCATCACAGAAGTGGACTCGGACGCAATATACCGACTAATAGATGAGCCATTTGCAATCATACGGCTTAAAACCAATAAAAGTGCGCATTCTTTCCGAGCGAAATTTGGCGGCGACCGGATGTTCCGCCAGCGAGATCCCGACTAGTATTGGTGATGGTCTTCGTCTCACATCATAGGTAAAGATAGATTTTGCGGGACATTTAGTTTTCTCTGAACTTTAAAATTTAATTCTCTGGAATTGTTTAATATCGTTCGATATCTAATTTCGTTGGTTAGTTGCTGTGTCATAACGACTACAGACTATATGACTTTGAATGAATTAACGATATATATAACAATAATTTTATTATTAACTAATAAATTCTATGGCATCGGTATCTAATGCTCAAGACGTCAAACTATGGTGAACCAAACCAAGCAATAATCAGGTCAATAATAGAGAAGAACAGCTCACTAAGGGAGAGAGGACGCTGTGTCGTAACAAAGATGATTAGTATCGCGTTTCATCTATCCAGGAATTAGACACCTTTAAATCGCCTGTTACGGACAAAATAATTATTGTTTGCAAGTTTAGTCGAATAAATTTATAGACTGTCTAAGGAAACGTGAAGTTCAAATTACCAGACTTAGAATGGGACATATCCTAACTAATGTGTGGTTGAAACATATTGGTAAAAGCCCAACGGACTTATGTACTGAATTGAATGTCAGGTCCCTGAAACCATTGAGCATGTATTAATTGCTTGTAAAAAACATGACATATCAAAGTTAATATTTGAAAAATGTGCGTTGAAAAAAGTGGAATGCACTGTTAAAAGTGTGTTGTCTATTCCAGATATTTGTTTCAAAGTATATAATATACTCATGAACATTACTAATGGGAAAATCATGTAGATATTATACATAAATACTGTAATCATAATATGAAAATACTATCTATAAGTGCTGTGAGTAAGTACATAATCTAGTTAACGACAATAAATAATTGTTAAAATATAGTTGCCTAACAGTTGTTGGATTAAATAATCTTAACTTTTTCTGGACCAATGTTCCTTGATTAAGCTTATAGCATAATAATTGGTTGTTAATGTGTGAGTCTTTAATGTGTTTTTTTTTCTTTCTTGTATTGGATAATCTTGACGCTTAATAATATTTCTAATATGGTTGGTCCTTAGTCATTGCTTGATATTGGTTTCCTTTGATCGTCATGTTGATATTAATAATTAAATCTGTATGTACTATGATAGATAGATATTGAATATTGAACACCGCCTCTAAATGTAATATTGATAGTTTGATGGTAATTTAGATAGATGAATGTGATATTCTATCAAATATTGTTAATAAGATTGAGGAGAAAACAGTTATTAACATTATATGGAAATGAACTGATTCCGTCAGATACTTTAAATGCGTCAATTTTCTGTCAGAAATGGAATCAAAGTCAAGAAAAGAAAAAAGAAAACTGATGATAGAAATTATACGAAATTGAAGTTATTCCGTCAGAAACTTTAAAATGTCAACATCTATCAGAAACGGAATCAAAGACGAGAAAAGAGAAAGAAAACTTATGAGTACATTACAAGAAAAATGAACTGAAATACATCAAACACTTTAAAGGCGTCAACAGCCTTTTGTAGCTATAAGATGTCGTTAAATATTGGAATAAATAAAATCTCCATCGATGTTTAATAATACATTGTTATTAGTATATTACCATATAAAAAGAGTGAGGCTACTTTTGCAATAATACTTTTATTAGGATATGAATGCTTTGTTGGTTAATGGAATTTTGTATTATGTGTGTAAATACATGAACAGTTTAAAAATTACTTTAAACAATTATAATACATACATTGATTAATGAACAATTTTCTATTTTAGTGTTTTAGTAATATACATGAACATTTTAAAAGAATGCCTTATGAAGCAGTTAGCCTACATGTATGTCCGCGTGCATTTAATGAAATTTGTCAGGGACCTAATAATCTTATGAACGCGCCGTTATGTTGCGGCCAATGACAACGCTGCGTATCGGAAAAGTTGATTCTCCGATTCGAAAGCTGAGTCCCCGATTCTATAAGCTTGCCTTCAGGGGGAGCTTAAATTCTATAGAATCCGAAGTGTCTGCGAGGGCAAGTCTGCCAAGTTTCAGGACAATTGAATGATTGTAAGTGATCAAATTAGTCGTCGCAAGATTTGACTTTTTAGCCTGTGGCTCAAACATTCAAGATTTCCGTAAGTTAAACTAGATGGATAAAAAGACGGATATCGCTAGACACCTTTAAAACACGTTCCGATGGCGCAATAAATAGAGAAATTTTCGCATTGCTTTATTTTTACTGGATTTGTCGATATGTTAAAGTAGACGTTTGCCCGTCCTAGGACGGTGTTTTAGCGATCCCTGTCGGGCCACTCAAAATCAGGTCTACCTTTCATTCACTTTCATTCCTCCTTCCCCTACACTTCAGTAGTAACAATATAAATCCTCTGGCCCATAGTAACAATATAAATCCTCTGGTCCATTACAAATTTATTTGAAAAAAATATTTGAACAAACGGAATTATAGCAAGTTGCTCAACGGTTTCTTATAGCAGCAAAACTTTTGACGTCGACAGAAATAAGTTTGAACGGTTCTCACAAAGCGTCTAACATAATAGGCCCGTAGTAGAGGAGAAGTAAATCCTCTGGACCATTTACAAATGCGCTACATAAAAATCTGTGATTCTCCCATAGCCTAGGTTATTAATGATCACACGTCCACGCGTTTCTTTTAAAAAAAACTATCGGAAATCCCCAAGGTATCGATCGATGAGTCATCGCGCGCGAAAGTTCCCAACAGTTTCGATCAGTCGTCAGTTTTGATGATGAGCCATCACACGGTCGTTAACTGTTATCTCATTTTGACTTAAAGAAAAATCTTCTGTATATAAAATGGAATACAAAACGAAAACAGTAAAACAATTACGAAATATTGCCAAAGAGAATGGCTTGGTTAGATATTCGGGACTGCGAAAAGCGGATCTCATGACATTAATATCATCGAGACTTTTGCAAAGCGTTAAGACTGTACACGAAAGCAACCCTCTAGACGCTCCAGTTCCAGACATTAAAGTTCCAACGCTTGTTCCAGGTAAGTATACACCTCCATCTAATACATGGAAATCTCGTTTTAATAATGTTTTGACTGAAGCGAAGAACATGGCAAGGTCGAAAATTAATTCTTTTGCGGATTGGTTGATTAATTACGTAGCTCCTCGAGAAAAGAAACCCGCGAATGAAAAATTAGACTCGTTGAAGTCAGAGATTTCGAGTATTTTTAGCAAAATCAATAAAAAGAAGTTCGAAATCCTAGAGACCGCGAATGCTATTAAGGGATTTACTAAGCGATACACGATCGAAGGAACTCGAGGGATCGACGTCACATCTTTCCTCGATGCTGTAAGGCCGCAGGTAGTCAGTCTGTTAACGAAATCTCGAGGGGTAAAAGTTCAATTCAATCTTTTATGTGTAATGGAGAAAGTAGATATGAA